>JAYJMH010024237.1:0-18701 GCA_036873815.1 Phacellophora camtschatica
TAGATCCGGAGATATGATACTTTGATCTTTAAAATTGTGACGTCACAACCTAGTTACTCCTTAGCAACAAGAACATTGTTATGTTTCAGAAGTGTCTTCTGTTGCAGAATACAAATTACACATTATTCAGAAACATACCTATTTTCCAAAAAGTTATTTCCTCTAAGCGCCTGCCTCTGCAGTTATGCATATTATTGTCTTCAAAACGTTTGTAAAGTGAAAAGAGTATTAATATTGAATGGAGCATATCAAAGTTTAATAGAACTGCTTTACTTTTCATGAATAATTTTCTATTCCCAACCACGAATGCCAGTACACTGTGAATAAAAGATTAAGCCAAGTGTTTTAACATTCTTTTTAACTGTGTCTGAAGTTAACATTTTTTCGTTTAATGCCTGAATCTTTATTGTCAACTGGCAAAGATTGCCAAATTAAGTAACCTCAAAGTTTGAAATTTTAAATTAAAAGCAAACGGAAAGTAGCAATCTCAGCAAATCATTGATCTTAATGCAAATATTACGGTAGCTAAATTTTCATTTCGACCAATATTAAAGTTTAAAGAACAGGGGACAGGTGGTACAAAATTCATGTTTAGGTTCAGTACCAATTGGACTAAAATTTCCCCTCGTCTGCAAAATCAAACATAATACAGAAAACGTCGAACGCAAGAAAACAAGCAAAATCTTTGCAGAAGTTAAAATTGCTGTGCATGATGCCGGCCACGAGTAAAGAGGAGTGCGGCATGCTATTCATACCTTAAAATTCGTCGTTTGTAGCACAGTGATTGACTAGACTAATATGAATCACACAAAACAATTCCCCGGAATTCCCTCAGGAGACCACTTCAGGAATCTGAGTGCGTCCACAAGTTGGAACTGATGACGGTGCTGTCATAAATTCATCAAGGATGGGAGTACCTGACGAGTGCCACAGGCGTATAGCAGTATTAAGGTGTAGGCAGCCTTCAATTAGCAAAAAGTCCAAGTAAACATTTAGGAGCTTGTTTTTAACCTGATAGAACTCTATGGAGAGTGGAGATCTGTGGGCTACATTACAGAAAGGAACAGATGAATTACAGGAAGGAAATGATCAATTCTTACGATATAGGCATGGGGTATGACCTCTCTACAGCCTTTGCACGGATAAACTCTTCTCCAGTAGCTACTGGATGAGTTGGAATTACCAATGGCAGGGTAACACGAAAGGTTTTAGTTGGTATGGATCACATATAAGACAGACTGCTTAATGCTACTTTTCAAGGAAATCCCACACTGACTCTCATTTTAGAGTATGTACCATGTGAGTATACCGATTTCACTGATAAAGCACAATTTTACAAACAACTTACACTAACAAATGGAGATGTCCCGCAAACCAACTATATAACCATAATTGATGATTTCATTGCCTACATTGGACCGATAGATTCTCTGTCTACTCACTACCAAGATGATAAATGAAAATTGAAAAGATCAATGTTAGAGATCAATGAAGACTACGAAATTTTGGCCACCAACTCACTGTTTCAAGAAAAGAGAGCTAAGTTGTGGACCCGGACATCCCTACACAAGATAACGCATTAGATTGACTACATTCTGACACGCAGAATGTAAAGACCGAGCGTCTTCAATTGTAGGGCATGCAGTTCCTAAAAATACTTCATGGATCCAGCTACAGAGTTGTAGCTGCTACGGTAAAGCAGAACATAAAGACACCAAAGTAGGAGACGGTGATAAAGAAGAAGGATATATTATGTCAGTTGATGACACAACAATTACCTATAAAGTCAGTTGATCGGAAAATGGATAAACTATAATTTCTAAAATTTTACGTACTGCAAAATGAAGAGTCTGTATGCTCCTACCAGTGATTTACTGAGGCAAGCAGCTGAGACATATATCCTCTGAAAATCCCTAACGTTTGAAGGAAAGGACTTTGTCACTAACACTAACCGACATAGCAAATTATAGAGAAAGTACCAACTGAATACAATGAAAGTATTTTACAATGAAAGAGTTAAGCCCTGGTCCAACACAAAGAGTCAAACGATCCAACATTTGACCCAACATTTCACTGAACATCAAGTTCAATGAAATGTTGGATCGTTTGACCACCCAAGTACTGAACATCACTGAACATAAAAATAATGTTCAGTAAAATGTTGGGTGAAATGTTGGATCGTTTGACCGGGGCTTTAGCTGAGGAATTGAGTTTCTCATAAATTAGTTTTTTTGAAAGCGGTTCTTAAATACCCGTTGCTAACCAGCAGCCATTGCGCATCTACATAGCAACATAACACTGCAACAAGGTCTTCACAAATAGCGAAAACATATTTATACGGTTCTCCAACGGAGGTAGATGTGATAAAAAAACTAATTCTGACCATGAAGTAAAAAAATACGGCCTTTTCCACTGCTGATAAGTCGTTACAACGGAGGTAGATGTGATAAAAAAACTAATTCTCACCATGAAGTAAAAAAATACGGCCTTTTCCACTGCTGATAAGTCGTTACTATGACAAAACGTAATTTCAGATGACACGAAAATCGTCAAAGAAATGTACCATGGGTAATTTTCGGCGGCAATGGCCGCTAGTTAGCTGTGGGTCTTTAACTGTATGCGTTTCTTTCTGAAAAGTTTCCCTGGGAACAAGGTTCATTTCACCAACTCCTCGTCAATCAGAAGAGTGGCCTGGGCACAAATTACGTCACTCAAACATGTTCAATTTCCTTATCAAATTTGATTTTGTGCCCCGTCCCACCTGATAAATGGAAGGGTTCCTAAAAAACATTGCTCTTTTGATTGAATATTGATTTCAATTTGAAAACATATTTATGAGTCCGAAACATTTTTCATTAAAACATATAATTGTGGCTCTAAAAATTTGAAATCTGATATTTTTAGGAAAAATATTAAGAAATAGCATAGAAATTTCAATGAAAAGTTACATGCAGCCAAGATTTCCTCAGGCACACCCTACCTACCTTAGTAGCCCCCCCCCCCTCCCACTGGGCAAAAATTCTGAATGTTTAACAACAATCTCTCTTCCAAATGTTTGATGAGTCAATTCAATTTCACTAAATGGCAACAATGGACTTTCTTCCAACTTTTTGGATGCATTTCATGTTTTCTCTGGTGGTGATGGAATATACACAGCATGCCAATGAACAGTTCCAATACGTGTGCATTCCTTTGCATGTTGAAATATAAGAAAAAAAAACAGGTTTTACCGCTCCGCATACTACTTCATATAATGGACCGCACCACATAGTAGTTTTGACCTCTGGCTTCCTCGTTGCCCTGTGTTCCAGAGCCTAGAGAAAAAAAATCGAGAAGAAAAATCGAGAGAAAAAAAAGAGATAAAGATATGTTTGTTTGAATAAATTTAATTTGTTCTCCGTGATTCTTTCTTTTTGTTAGGAATAAATACATAAATACACATCTCTAAAAGGGACCATCGTGGAATCAAGATCACCTCGATCTTTCTGATGTTATCCTTGCCACTCTAGTTAGGGGTTTGTTTTTTGTTTTTAAGCGATCCTGTATTTCAATGATTTTGTAAATATTTTTATCGTAGATTTAAATTGTAAATATTAAACTGTAATTTTTAAACTCTTGTAAATTTAGTGGCAAAATTATACTCGCAATTCAATCTCGTGATTTAATTTGAGCGAGTTTCTTTGATTTTTCTGATTTGAGCTTTTGTTTCGTTTTTCTCGAACAGTACCTCCTATACTGACAAGAAACCCTATAAGTTTTTTCTTACAAGAAACCCAACCTCCGGGGGTAGTACAATTCAACTTATATAGGGGGCGTGTTCAAGGAAATCTTGAGCTGCCCAAAAAATATTTCTTACAAGAAACCCAACCTCAGGGGGGTAGTACAATTCAACTTATATAGGGGGCGTGTCCAAGGAAATCTTGAGCTGCCCAAAAAATATAATAGAGCCAAAACCCAAACATATAACAGTATGACACATGTTATGATGCAATTTAACATTTATATGCTATTACTGAATATTTTATCCAAAAATATAGGATTTTTAAATTTTTAGAGCCAAAATTATATTTTTTTAGAAAACGTTTCAGACTCAAAAATATATTATCAAAATCGAAATTCCAGACCAAAAAATATAGGACATATATCCAAGTGATACTGCCCCCTTCCTAGAGACTCGACTCACAAATGATATATTTTTCACTATTAACAATCCACGTAAACTCTATGTACTCCAAGAAACGCCCCCTCCCCTAATTTCATGGCACACACCTCTTAGGGTACCATTCATGGAAATAAGGTCTTTTCAATTATTAATGCTATCCATGCGACAAGTTTTAGGAGTGTTTTTTTAAATTTGTTTCTATTCATTCATACTTTTGTTTCTATTCATTTATACTTTTTTTCTATTCATTTATATTTCCTTTATGAGCTAGGTAACATTTGCTAAGGGCACAGGACAACTTTCAAACAAAAGATTGGATGTTGTGTATTTTTAACGTTTTATTTAATTCCTAAGCTGTATTAACTGTATGTAATTAATTTACTTTATTAATTTACTTTATAGAATTAACTTTAACGAATAAATATGTATGTATGTACATTTTTATCCTTTTGATTTTTCTAAATTCTAAACTTTTAATTTTAGTGGAAATGATTACTAACCTATTTAGTCCCAGATTGGGATTTTGGTGAATTATTTTGCTATCTCTGAAAGTATTTGTTGAGAACATGCCTTGAAAAGCACTTTTCAGGTGTTTTAGAACCGTAGGGGGGGGGGAGGCAAAAAATCCATGAAAACTATAAGGAACTTCCAGCTTCAACCTTGAGCTAAGGTTCCTTATATTAAAAAAAAAAAATGTGTAATGGCTAATTTACAATCCTTTGATTTTTTTTAATTTCACCATTTTTTAATTTGAGGAAATCAAGAAATTTTAGTATCAGTTTTCAATAATTACTACCACCTTTGGTGAATACCACATAAAAATAATTCAACAAAAATCTGAAAAATTCTCATTTAAAGTAAAAAAAAATCTCATTAACTCTTGAAGAGAACGTAATGTTTTGGAATTGTTTTTTCTTGTAGTTTAGAATGGCGGACTAGTAATTAATAATAGTTGCAAATCTCTTGAGTGAATAAATAAATATGAAATGAAATGAAGAAAATGCCAGAGTAATTTGTCATGTGTTTTGTACAAAATTTTCAAATTTGCCATGAAGAAATTCTTCAAAAACATATGGCTATTAAGTTCTTTATTTTTAAGATTTTAATATCACTTTACATATATATTGATATTGATTTTACATATATATTGATATATTTAATTATACATGTTCAAGTTCTTTTATGTCTCCCAAGACCATCCGGAATTGTAGCCTGAGGGAAGATTTGAAACAGGATCCAAAGCAAATAAAATGTGTCTTAAATCTCATTCCCTGCAGTCTGCTTTGATGTCTCCCACAACCTCCTGAAATTCTAACTTGAGGGAAGATTTGAAACAGGATCCACAGCAAATAAAATGTGTCTTAAATCTCATTCCCTGGGATCTGCTTTGATGTCTCCCACAACCTTCTCAAATTCTAGCTTGAGGGAAGATTTGAAACAGGATCCACAGCAAATAAAATGTGTCTTAAATCTCATTCCCTGCTTTTGATATCTTTCTTCCTCCCCCACCATTCCATCATTGAGGGCAGATCCCTACTGCATGAAATTGAATAACACTTCACCAGCGCAGAAAACTCCTACCAGTCAGCCGTTTGTTCCCCAAGCTAGTTGTTCATCTTTCCACTCATAATTCCAAATGGGGGATGATGAAGATGGATGTTGGGGTCTGCCTGATGAAACTTCAATGACATGAGATTGCCCCCAAATGGCCAAGCTTGTTTGATTTTTCTCACCAGGAAAGATTATGCTGGGTGAATTTGGTACCTGCTACCACCATTCTGATAACACTTCATGGTTGGAGTGGATACTCTTTTACACGTCTAGTCATCTGCCCCCAAAAGCATAGGCCTGTGCCCAAATATCTTGATACCCTCCACTTTTAAAATTCTTCGGAAGATGTGTAGGCCCCTTAAATCTGTCTATTTGGTAACTAGACTTCGATTTCGAGCTTGATGACGAAGCTTTCGATGCATTCGATATCGTCGACGAAGCCTGTGATAATTGTCCGATGCTCGAAGATCTTGAGTTTGAATATTGTCCCATTCTGCTCAAAGTTGGTCCACTCCTCCGGGAGGATGGGGTTGACGAACAAGATGATTGGATATCAACTGCTCCTGTTGTTGTGAGGGTTCTTGTCCGAGCTGTTACTTCGTCTGGTGAAATTCCATCACTTTCATCTAATTTCTTAGTCTTTGATTTGTTGCTTTTTTTACTCTTCTTTAGTAAGTTGAAAAACATTTTCGATCGTTGATGCGATATCTCACAACAAACAACAAACAAACAACAACACGTGTAGAATATGAATTTGTATGTACTGTATGTAGTATTATGATAACAGGCCTACACAATCTGTCACTTGCCTTCTTTCGATCTTGCTTTCAGTTCACAGGCCAACAACTGACTGAAAATCTCCTTGATAAACCTATCTGATGTATTGAAGCAATAAATAGCAATCAAAATGAGTAACACATATTTATAGTGCTACCTTATTTTATCTGACACGCACAGCATGATCATAACATGAGACCGACGTCAGTATTTTTGCAAATTCCGCATGCCCACGACTCATCAATTAGTCAACGCATGCGTACACATTAGCAGTGTAAATTTCCCAAAAGTTTTTAACGGACCATTTTGTACGGTCAGACCATTTGGTTTGTTTGCAGTTTGGAATATGGGAAATGGGGATTGGAAACGAGAAAAGCATAAAGAAAACTGATTGAAACTCACTTACAGGATAAAAAGTTATATATAATCTTTGCTGAATTAATCATCTAACATCAATGTCCACTCCACTAATATTAGTATAGTAAGCAATATGTAACCTTCAAAAGTTTCTTAAAAATTTTTCATTCACTAGTTAACGTTTCTTAAATTTCCGTGGGTTTCACCGGTGAGTTTCTTGTAAAAAAAACGTGCATTATGTAACGAGTATTAGTATGCTCGTACATAATGAATCACTAATTTTAAAGTTATGAATAATGTACTTTTCTTCCCATTTTCAGTAAATTTTATGGCATTGTTTTTAAAGAAATTATTATTTTTAGGGTGTGAAGTTTCACATGTTAAAATTGCACACCCCATCACTTGCTTATTTTGTGTTGCTACCCACCACAGGTTTTGATAAGCTCCCCCCTTTGATTAGCCCCACCTAAAAGAGAAGAAATAAAATTAGCCCCCAAGGGGCTTTTTTGAGGATTTACTTTAAATCTTTAGTTACAGGGAACAGATCAATTGTATGTTTGTTCAAAGTTTGAAATTTAAGTGACCCACCGATTCCACCAACATTCTGGTGATGACTCCCACTGTATGTAAGGGGCTTTTTGGTAGAGCGATATGTTTTAGTTAATAAAAAGGAAGTTTGTCCATTCCAAGTCTTTAATCATATTCCACAATCATACTATCTCTGATCTAACTTGCTAACTGTTCTAAATTTACAATCATGTTGCTATAGTAAAATTATAATTAAGATTGACGTTTGATACATAAAAACTACTAGTAAGAGCTGTCATACGCGAGTCACGTGCTTGACAATAACATCAGGGCGTTTTCATGTTAGCATGGGTTTTAGAACACGATTAATTGCCGTAGGCGCAAGAAAAGAATGGCAGCGAAGGACTGTGATCACATGAAACAAGATGAAACAGAACTGTGATCACATGAAACAAGATGTCAGAAAGACACAGTAGAGAAACAGTCACCACAATTCAATCAGTATGTTTTTCGAGAAACGTTAATCGTGTTTTAAAACCCATGATATTACATGTGATGAACCCACGCAATGTTCAGGAATGAATGAAATGAAAATATCTCTTTGTTGTTTTTAAAAGGACCTGTAAACGAGATTGGGTTGACTGACACCTTGAACAATTTTCAGTAATAAATTATAATAATAAGTAATAAATTATTAACACATCCGTTGATTGCATTTAATTCATAAATGTTCCATGAATAATTAATACATTCTATATTTACCTTGTTTCTATATTTACCATTTCCGTTTTGAAGAGAGCTTCCATTATCCATAGAATTCTGATCAATAAATTAAGTTGCATTGTGGTTGGAAACACTCAGGTGCTTGGTAACAATTTGTTGTCTCCTTCGCGTGGTCATTACACGGGCTTTAGGACAGGAATGTTTTCATTTCATTCCCCCTTCTATTTCTCTCATTCTCCCTGTCCTACATTCTATATTTTTATTTTTGTCACAGGGAAACAAAATATAAACGTCCCTATGGTTGGTTTCGTAGGCCCAATTTTACTTAATCTACTTAAATTTATGAGGTTTAATATAATTTATTTTCATTGAGGCCCCTGAAATTAGCAGGCCCAGGGGCAGACTATTTGCCCTCTTTTAATTAGCACCCTTGCGGTGGTGAGGGGTACGGGTTTGGGCATCTCTGGTTGGTTTTGGCCCCCCCCCAAGTTTGGTAACTTTCATTACAATTTTTTTAATGGTTTATTTTGGCTTGGGCTATATTTTAAATTTTTTTTTTGGCAAAGGCTTTTTATTTTAATTTAAAAAATATATAATTTATATTAATAACCCTCGTGCTTTTTCCCCCCCCCCCCCCCCCCCTGTAAAAAATAATGTAATTTTGATAAAATTCAACCAAGGCAAAGATTGAAGACCAGCTAATTATCAATGTTTGAAGTAAACTCATATTTTCGGGTAAGTTCTTACAAGTTTAAGGATAAGTTTAACACCAAAATCAAGAACAGTACTACAGACCAACGCCAATATTTCTCGTCGAACTTTATTCGAACGCTCAGCTACCATCTTGGGGCTGACGAATCAGTGATCTAAATTTGTCAATCAAAATGTTCCCTTGAGGAGTCCGGCGAGCAATACTTCTAGGCCACGAACAAAAGACCATCAATGGATAAAATTTCCCATGAGACAAAACATTCCAGCGATAATTTTCTCTCCTGCCTGGCTGGTCGCGTGGCCTTCCCCATTTCTTGAAACGAATCTCTCCAAGCTGGAGGACTCTGAAAAAACCCGAAAATAATAAAGTTTTTGGTGAAATTGGCTTCTGAAACTTTGCAGAAAACTTAAGAATGTTTATAAAACAACGCAATTTCAGGAAGAGAAAGTTTATGCGTGAGATAGAGCCGAAAAAGCTACAATACTGAACACTAGAAGTTCTGACGAGCACTGAACGATAGAAGTTCTCTCAAGAATCGACCGTAAAAGGAAGCAAAAAGACTTTAAATGAACTTCAAGACAAAATTATTCGTTGAGAAAATCGCAGAAAATTTGACTGGGGACCCCATGAAAAGACATTCAAAGATGAGGTAAGACATATTTTTATTTTTAATTTCACGTGAGCGTCATAAGTTTTCTTTTAGTTTCGTTGTAAACTTTATCGCGCTAAAAGTAAATTTATTTTGACTTCATTTGAAGGGAGGAAAGCTTCACCAGTTGTTATTGGTCTTCTTCGTTGTTTTTGGGTCGTTGTTTTGGGGCGGAAAACAACACTGGGAGGGGGATATTTTTGACACTTTTTTGCAATTTCTAATTTTTGATTTCGGACAATCATCCTTCTAATAAAGTGGCGTTTGGTCAAGCCAATTACGTTTGTAAATGTTTTAGCCAGGATAACAAAATTAGATTGGCACGTGTTTTATGAAAAATAGATTTTTGGGAGACCCTTTTTGTGAGACAAAATGTTTATCCGAAATTGAACTGCTTATGCCTTGGCTAGATTGCAGATAAAATTGAAATTTGACTGGTAATTTAGTTGCTGGTAATTTAGTTTGAACGCGAGTAAACGTTTTTAGAAATGAAAAAAAAAATGCAGTTGAGGGGGCACAAAAAAGTAGTTTCAACCGGTCTCTCAGAAAACATGTCTGCAAAAATTCCTTGTTTTAATTCGTAAACGTGACAAAAGCCGTATGTCGTGACAAGTTTCTTACACTGTGATTGGTTCTTCAAGACTGGCGGGAAAAAAAGAACCAATCGCAACGAGGGAAACTCGTTCGCTGAGGCACTGAAGTGAGCCCGCGAAAAACGAGACACAGGGGACCGACGATGCTGATGTTTTCAGTTTTTTTTCGCAGTTTTTGATGGTCGTCTTTTGCCGTGAATTTTCAATTTCTTGGAAAATGACAATGGTAAATAATCAACCTTCTAATTAACTTTTAACGTTTAAGAAATGGCAAATAACGTCAGAGTACTCCTTGGCCCATCACAAAATTATTTATCCATGTCTCTTCCGTCCTCATCCCTCATCCATATTTCGAAGGGGAGCATGGGCTTTTTTAGCAGGGAACATGGGGAATTGGGAAAATTTTAGTTTTTAGCACTAGCAGGGAACATGAAAACCCCAAGAGAGAAATTTCCCGAGTTTCCCTCTGCAGATTTGTCCACGTCCGCGGCTATCCCCAGATATATGACAATATTATTCGTTCCTAAAATGCACATTCCAAAAACTTTTTAAAAACGAAACTTACCATTTTATTTCCTTGTATCTGGGGGTTGATCGTGGGCCTTAAGCCAAGAGCACCACATTTTTGGGGTAACCTGACCTGGTATGTAAACAAAGCAGAGACAAATCAACCCCTTCTCTAAAAAAATATTTCTGCCTCTGAAACAAAGAGTTCTACAAGAAATATTCATAAGAATCAGAAAAACTCATTTAATTACATCTTCAATCATACATATATACACTTAGATTTCGAGTATTGTCGCCCTGAATGGAACGTCGCCCTGACATGAAACAGCTTTTTATTTTCGGTAATCTTTCTGAAATTTTGAGAGCTGTATGTTCTAACTTCAAGCCAGATGCAATCTTTATAAGATTAATTGTTTCCAAACGTCTAGAGGATAAACTGATGGTAAAAAGGAAGGTGTTTTATTTCAGGGGGGCGTTTCATTTCAGGGGGACGCTGCTTTAATTATAATGAACCAAAAATGAGGCATACGCTTACAATTGTAAATGATAATACGCTAATATAACACTAAAATATTCAAATAATATTTTTAAACCGGGGCGGAGCTAATGGGGGTAGATCTCTCTATTTTTTTTACTGATTTTGCAGCCAGTCGCCCAGATTTACCTCCGAAGAACCTACCCCCCCCCTTCTTAGAGCCGAGCTCTGCCCCTGTTTTGAAACAGGGTAAACACTTTCAAAAGTGCCTCGGAAATCAATTTCCCAATTTGAAGGGTTAACATTTTAACGCAAAAAGATCATTTCTTTGCAATAGGTACAAATTTTCTTCGATTTTCAAAATAAAATGCCTATCCTTTCATGTTTTCCAAAGTTTCATTTCGAATGTCTGAAGAAGCATGGGCTTGCAGAAACGCGAGTTGTTGTTTTCCAATCCGTTGTATCCATGTGCCCAATAGCCTGTGCATGAACAGTAGAAAGTTGTTTCTCGTTATTTACTGATGCAACAACAACATCATTCACGGGCACAGGGACACAGCAAAGAATAGAAACAGGATGATGTTCAGAAACAACAAATCGCGTTTTTGAAAACCCATTGCTGAAGTGGGCCTATCTTGTGTGATGCATAATTTGCCATGACTACTTTTCCAACAAATAGAAATGAATTTAATAAAAATATTAAAACAACAATAAATTAAAATAAATACATTCAAAAACCGAATAACAAATGAATTTACTGGCCACGTGTTATTTCTCACAAAATGAGACTGTGATATTGAATTTGAGAAAGAGTAACAACATGTTTACTTGAATTTCACAGAAAACGTGAGAAACTCGGGATGTTGTTGAAATGTTGATGAGTTGATGAAAAATTCTAGATAGTTCCTTCCTTGTTGTGTTTTAAAATCAAAGAATTAAATTTTACCAAAGGATTTAAATTCTGTCAACGTGCAAAAACCACAAACAAGAAGCTAAACAATCAAATATCTCGGTTATCTCCTAGAAATGCCCGCAAGACTTTTGGGACGTTGTTTTGGGACGTTGATGAAGAAGCCTTCCATGTACACTCCAAACCGAAGGTAGATTTGCTCCAAGTCTATTTCGGGCCATATCACAAATTTTTATTTCGTACTGCGAACTATTTCGCTAAGTGCTTTTGTGGCATTCCCTCCATATGGCATACCCTCGATTATATTGAGTACGAAATAAAAATTTGTGATTTGGCACAAAATAGACTTGGGGCAAGTCCAGGCCAACAAAAATCTGTTGACTGCCAGAAAAACGATGGATTTGTTTATTTCAATTATACTTCTATTGTTTTCATCAAATTTCTGTGCCAATATGTCAAGAAAAGTTCTTTTCCAGGCCGAAATTCTTCAGGCCTAAGTGCATGGAATGCACCCTGGTGAAGAAGCCAAGGGTGTTTTTAAAAATAGAGGTTTACAAACAAACCCAGAAATTGTTTAAGTAAACAATAAGGAATTATTCAAAATTATCAACACTTCAACAAGTTTCGAACCTTGGAAGGAATAAAAATTTGTGTTTTCTTAATTATAATCTATTGATGAATCTTTCCAAGAAGCTCTATTCTCTTCCGTGAATCCAAAAAACCTAGAGTCTGCCAATATCAAAGTTCTTTGGCCTGAATTTATACTGAAAACATTTAAATAACTTTGGTAATGTAGAATTACATCGAAAAACATTTATCAAGAACTAAGGAAATGTGCTTAGGACTACAAGTATTATCATATAAAAAACTTCGTGGCTACGTAGCTCAGATTTACGTTGAATTTGTAAAACTTTTGTCAATGTAGGCCTGTAAAGAAAACTTTTAAAGTTATAGACCTGCTGAGAAACCTTAAAAGTTAGCAGTATAGAAAACATAACTGATTTTCGTGGTTTGCCTAGACATGTCTGAGAGGGTGAAGGTCGAGCTTTTTGGCACAAGGTGGGGTTTCAATTACAGCCATCTGCTCAGTGCTATAATTTGCTTAATAGAAATTGATGAATATTTAATGCTAGAGTTTTATTTGTGAGAAAATGCGTGAGGTTTCAAAAATAATTCTCGAGTCATGAATAAATAAGCATGTGATTTCAAAAATGATGAATGAAAACCACGCGATGTTGGACGTTTGTTTTGATCGCGTGAGAATCACTAACAGACATTTTTCCCCTGTGATGTTGTCATCTTCCGACCGACATCCTAAACCCACTGCACAGAAACAAAAATTTGTTTGCTCAAAGAACAAAAATTCTTACTGCACAGGAAAAATTCTCACTGCACAGAAACAAAAATTTGTTTGCTCAAAGAACAACTCTTCTCTCAGCTTTTGTTTTGATGAAGTCAATGAACCTTGTCTCCAATCGAAAACAATTCAACCTGCTACATACAACTTCTTGATTTTCCTCGAAATAAAGTTGTTTCCTTGCCGAAATTCCCTTCCTAAATTCCTTGGCCTAATTAACATTCCCTCGCTATTTGCATAAAATTTCAGGAAGTTTTCAATTTGCTGAAAATTATTTAAAGCCTAGTTTTCTTTTTGTTTCCGTTGTTTGCCAGAGTTCCCTTTGAAATCTTATTAAGCTTTCTTTGAACAGACATTTCTTCTTTGCACAGACGTTGAACAAAGAATCATCTGTATTGCGAAATTAAATTCTAAATATGTGCGAGATCTTATTTCACGTTGCCTGAGCACGTGTTTGGGCTTCAGCCAGACATATAACCAAAATTCCAGTTGGACTTTGCGCAAGGCCAAAAACCCTAAGGAAATAATTAACATTCTTCTAAATTTCCAAAAACCCAGATCTGGATAATAATCTAGGATTGTGGTAGGATTTTCTCACCATACAATTAAAACTTTGTGAGACCGCATGGATTGAAAATGAAAGCCTTTCTTTGGTCTATCTATACACGGAAGAACTTTGCAAGCAAACGCGTGTCTCGCCCTGAACAGTTAAGCCAACGGGTGGCCTATCGTGTTTTTGTCTGCATTTTATTTTGTCTCCATTTTACCTGGTAAAACTCGCAATGCACAACAATAAAACTAAAAATGTATTAATTTTTAAACAAATTTCGGATGCCATTGATCTATTGTTATCTTGTCTATGCAAACAAAATATTGGCGCTTTTCGTCGCATTTTTTTAAGCGAAACTGTTCTAAACAGTATAAGCCATAACAACAAACCACCCACGCACCCTTCCTTTCAAATTTTAGCACAGTAAGCATGCTTCCCATACTTACTACAACACAGCTAAATACTCATATACACTGTGTCCATAACGGATGAAATTTTCTTCTCTTGCCTTCGAAAACCAATCTTCTATCTTCCCCCAAAAGCATAAGCTTGCGCCCAAACACTTTCGTGATAATTTTTCGCCGCCTGCTTGTTCGAAGAATTCTTCTTTGACGGCGAAGTAGTCTTGCTTGGCGCCGTGGGAACATGCTTAGGCCCGCAAAATCTGTCAGTATTGTAGCTCCATTTGCTAGTCTTTGAGCCAACCGAGTCGTTGGATTTAACAGATGCTGTACTTTTCACGCTTTTCTGTGAAACTTGCGATTGTTTACTCGCTGTAGTGCAGTAAGAGTTCATGCTTTCGGCGCGGGAACCGGAAAACCCATTCCGTTTCTTTTGAAAAAGTTTTTTCAATGAAAGAGTTGAAGATGACTTCTCGCTCATGTTTGAACCTGTCGTAGAGCTTTGCAAGCTCATCTGTGATCTGTGAATCTCTACTAAACCTTCCATTTTCTATTTTATCAAAGTTTCTTTTGCAGCAACAAGATAATGGATAAAACCAGACGACAGGTTTTCTTTCTTTTATCCTCCTTCGAGTTGGCGGTTTGCTCAAAAAGCCTGCAACGTGTCACGTCGTCGTTCAATCAACAAAACTTTTCAAACTTATTTCGTCTCCTTCAAATAGCTTCACTTCTTCTCTTGACCAATTTAACAACTCACAAGCTCCAACTGCCTTTTAGTAACAATTCAACTTCCTTCTTCTTGTATGAGTCTTCTTTTCAGCAATCTAAAATCTTCCTTTTCAGCTTCACAAACAAAAACTTCCTTTCCTAACCTACGTACTCACAACTCTTGCTCACAACCAATCTGATTCATGAACAGGTTGCATTTTCCTTTATATCCATTGATTGACAGTTATACATGGACTCCCGCCAATATCCGCTCTGCGTCAGAGCCGACCTTTCGTGCGTAACCTGAAAGTGTTGCGCGGACAGTGGTTAAATTTTCACATTTTTTTATTCCTGTTCAGAGCTGATTTTAAACTATTTTGAAATATTAATCTGATTGCGAAGTAAAATCTGATTGCAAAATAAAATCTGATTGTGAAATTCAGCAAACCAGCTGAAAAAAGTAAACTTTAATGCGCACATTAAAAATTTTTATAAGGGAGGGGTCATCAAGTACTGGGGAGACCGGGGCGGAGGGTAAACAGATGGGGTATGAAATTTTTGAAAGTTCTTTAGCTGGAGCATGGAAAATATTTTTTAGAAATTGCTGGGGTGCCAAATTCTTTGTGGAATGTGTAAATAAATATCAATACATTTTTGCATGATAAATTTTTCTTGCTTTGCCATATCGTCTTCTAAGCAAGCCGTAACTCTTTAAAATTTCTTCCTTGTTAAAAATTAGCATGTTAGTTTTTAAACAAGGAGACTTCTCAGGAAAAAGTTTCGTCGTCTATACTAGCAAAATAAAACTTGTCAAGAAAAATATTCATGTGCTGGTGTAGACGCGTCAGTAGGGAAGGGGGATAAATTGTCGTGTGCTGTACAAAGGCCCCAGGGGGGTCACTCGCATTTTTTATATACGGGGGGTCCATCCGATAATTTTGGATAAGAATTTGCTATGTGATCCGATACTCTTGGGTACCTGATTTGCAAAATATAATTTTTTGATACTTTTGGGTAGCTGATTTATAAAATATATCTTTTTGATACTTTTGGGTTTAATCAATGCATACCAGACACAAAACAGTTCTGATTTTTTTCAACAGCTGTCAAAGCAAGGTTTTTGCAATCCAGCCATGTAGAAAATCGCACACAAAATACAAGATATTTATTCATTATGAATTTCAGAATTGAAGAGAATTTGAACCTCAAATCTTCATTACATAATGATTATTTATTTCAACAGAAAAATTAAGCACAGAGTTAAATCATGAACTGATACTTTTGGGTGAGCAAAAATTTCAGTTGATACTTTTGGGTGAGCAAAATTTTCAGTTGATACTTTTAGGTGAACTTTTCTAATTGTGGATGGATCTCCCCGCATATATATAAATTCGAGTGACCCCCTTGGATACAAAGGACAGGCTATCTTACTGGGGTTCAAACATTTTGGTTACTTTTTAAAAAGCCTCCAACCCCCTCTCCCCACTACTTAATGATGGCTCCCTCACTTGTTTAATCGCAATTATTTCAAATTCCTAGAAATTTCGCAGGCTAGAAATTTAGTAAGCCAGCAGAAAAAGTAAAATTTAATGTGCACGTTAAAAATTTTTATTATTTGTTTAATTCATTGGAAAAAATATTTTGATAGCGGCTATCCCAAAGAAACAGGAAAGGTAAATAGCTAAGGTGTCACTTCCTCAGCCATCGAATTTGAATTGAAACATTAGCTATTCAATGAGTTCAGGAAAACAAAGAGCTTAGAGACTGAGAGTGTAGGTGTCAAATGAGAAATATAAAACGCAACTAACATCAAAGAATTCAGAACTCAATATGTTTTTTGATTGAAGTCAGAATCTAAAATTATATATTTTCGAGTTGCCATTTCCTTTTTGAATTGAAACATATATTTAATTGAGTAATTCTAGTGTCGAGTTATTTACTTGGAAGCATGGAGACAAAAGGATGAATGGAATAAATTTATAAATATAGGTGAAAGTGAAATTGAAAACAAGTTAATAACTATACGCAATTTTTAGAAGTAAGGAGCTATGCTCGGGCAGCCAGAAGCAAGCATGGCCTAATGGTAAGCAAGCATGGCCTAGTGCTCCGGACTCATGATCGCAAGGTCGTGGGTTCGAATCCCACCAAGGTTATACTTGCTGCGAAAGTGGGAGGAGAGCTACTAACTCTCTGTAATTCCAGTCAAAGGCAAAAGGAATCACGAGGTGTGGTCACATCGAGAAGAAGGACCGGGTGTCGCCCTGATGGGCCCCCCTGCCCCAAGCGCAGAAACACATACCTTGCAAGAATAGCAAGTGTATGTGCCTGAAACTGTATGACTCATGTGTGTCCCCTGCTGGAAACAACTCATCTCGAGACTTTCGCGGGCTAGGCACGTTAAAAACGATAACTCACTCACTCACTCAGTGCTAAAGAGCAATGGCCAAACGATCCATGAACTCCTCGCAACTTTGAATTCTTTTTGTGTAAATTTGGCATCTTCCAGTGAAATTGAAGTTGCTAAAGACATTGGCAAACCAACCAACATTTTCGCCAACATTGCAACAAACATTTATCGGCTCTTTTTGGAAGAGAATACACCTGACGAAAATGCGCCAATATGGATTTATTCAAAATTTAGCTCAATGAAATGTTTGACTTCAAATTCAGATTCCGCGTGCAAAACTTTGTCAATGTGTGAATTTTCAAATACCTAACATTAGGTGCCAAACGAGCCAACATGTTCGCCAACATTTGAACAACACATGGGCACAGAGAAAAATAACAACTCACGTTTCGGAATATTGGAATTCATCCTTGATCTTGACGAGAATGAGTTTTTCAAAATAATACTAATAATAATAAAATATACCATGTTTCTATTTCGGAGCAGTTACTCTACCTAAAATGCAGTATAGGGGTAACACGGATTTAATTTTCTCATAACATGAATGATTCAACAGTTGTTCGTTTTTTGTTAAGTTCTTTGGGGCTGCTGGTCATCAGACTATCCGTTTCTGGCATCTCAATATGTGTTCCATGTAGTTATCATGTACTCTACGCATTCCGTACAGGGCATTCTCCTAGTTTGCTTTAGCATTGTTTGTTTTAGTTTCAATAGTTCTGACTCATGCATATTTTTTATATATTTTTTTATACCAAATGGACCGTTTTTAATGAATCTAAGTTTTGTCCCATTATTACTCGTAATATCGCATTCAAATTTGAATTTTCACGAGAAACTAAGAAAATTGGCTAGTACAAGCATCTGTTATTGTGACTCAGAAAAAAATGTACGTGACGTTTCACAACAATGTTAAGAGCAACCACAGCCCTGCGGGCAGACGTTACTGGGGAGGAGCTTAGGGATGGGAAAGGGAATAGTAAGCTCCTCCCCAGTAACGTCTGCACGCAAGCTACCACAGCCCCGCTCTACAATCAAAAGCACAGTAAATAGGTTCCCATTTGATTTATTATAAAAAACCTGTTTATAAAAAACCAGTTTATAAGAAATAAACCAGTCTTTAGGAAGCCAGTTTATAAGAACCAGTACTGGAGCTGTTGAAGTGATTTCCAAAAGAAAAATAATCGCATCTGTTAAATGATGCTGTACACTGGTTCCGGGTGATTACTGGTTCCGGGTGTACACTGGTTCCGGGTGTCCTGCGTGGGGGGGGGGGGGGGGGGGGGGGGGGGGGGGGGGGGGGGGGGGGGGGGGGGGGGGGGGGGGGGGGGGGGGGG
>JAYJMH010024248.1:0-18701 GCA_036873815.1 Phacellophora camtschatica
AAGTTCACCACCGTTATCAGCGATGTTGGTTTGACAAATTGAACAAATAAAAATTTTCGTGTCATATGCACTTTAACTGTTAACTGCTGTTAACAAGAAAACTGAGAAATGCAATGTCACCTTTATAATGTTTCTTCAAAACCTAACCTAAAGAACAATTTGTTGAAAATTATTGGGGGGGGGCTGAAGCTCCCCCAGCCCCCCCAGTTCCAACGCCACTGTATAGGCTAAGCCCGTGAATATAAACGTGTGTACGTTTTTGGGATGCCTGGTAAAGTGAGTGAAAAGAGAAACTCGTATCCCACTCGTATACACGGAAAACGCTGGCAGCATGGTCGCTTCAGATGGCTTCAGATTTGGTTAGACTTGGTCTAAAATTAAAAAATACCTAACTGTGGAGGAAAATACCCTCCAGCAAGTCTAGATTTGGTTAGATCATGCTGCTCCAAACATCGTGCTATTCCTGACTTTCAGATAAAATATCGGAGTTTCTTATATTGCTCGAAATTTCTGTTTACAACTTTTATATTTGTGTGAGCATAGTCCAAAGAAAAACCTTTGTACTATATGATGTGAAGAAGAAAAAAGTATCACCAACAATCTTATTTTTTAAAGGTCAGTGTTTTTAATTATTCTGTACTGGAGAGGTGAATTGGTACCCTGGGCGCCACGGTAGTGAATTAGAAACTCCACTTTAAACCAAATTAGTTAGCAAATGAACTTTTGGCATTCCAAAAGATAAAATTACAAGAAATTAATAGCCGCTGCAGTTGCGCGTCTCTGTACTCTTTCTAGCTCTTTTTTATTGAGTACCGTAAGAATTTGATTAAACGAAAATGAAACAAATAGATTCCGAATATCCAACGAGTATGTTTTCCTAGTAGTGCCAAATTATTCAAGATTGTTCTTACAAAGTTTCTAGAAGTATATTGTGAAGACTGTCTTATCGATAAACTTGATAGTATATAGAAGCAAGAACACCGCAGCATTTACATTTTTTATAGTTTGGGAAATGGCCGGGGGGGGGGGTGGATAAATGTCCCACGGTCGGACAGGAGTGTGCTGCTGAGATATTACTGTTAGCATTATTATTATTTCTTTATTTCATGTAGGCTTTACAATTTAAAATAGCTAAAATTACGGCTAATTATGGCCTACTACAAAATATTTACAAAATATACATGAAAATAAGTAAACTAGATAAAGTAAAGTAGAAATAAAAATAATTGAATTCTGATACCTAACTATAAATATCCTAAATTGCTGATGTATATTTTGCAGATTCTACAACCGCATTCTGGGCGCATTCTCCTTATAAAGCCACCCTTAATAAAAGTTCAAATTTTCGTGCATAACCAACATAAATGTTCTATTTTATTCCAAATCAACCAACATTAAAGACAATTTTGAATATCTAATCCAACGTTAAAACATTAAAGGATACCTAATCCAATTTTTAGGTAATACTGCCTTCAAAGTTCGAAGTACAAACCAACCCTTAACAGCGACACATACCCGGGAGAAAAGTAATTTTCGTACATTATGTTCCGATCAAAAATAGACTTCCAGTGAATAATATGCGGAACGGAAAGTTCATGCTCTCCTTGATGACCCCACCTCATGAACGAAATATTTTTTTCTCCAATTTTAGTTCCTTTTTGGCATGTAATCAATCCAAACAGAATTATTTGTCATTATTTTTTCCCTGCGGGGAAAGTTGCCATCAATGGAGAAAAGGAGACGAAACCGGATCAAAAACTTTGGTTTGGTTTCAACCAGGACCAACAAAAATTACTTTTTGCTTGTGGCTGGTGTGTTTAATTTTTTTAAATTTTACAACGACAGGCCAAACATTTTGGCTCTCTGTAAATTTTTATTGATTTGAAATTATTTTTAAAAACAAACAAATTTTCGCTGCTGTTTTCCTTATTTTTGGTGATTCAATAAATGTAATGTAGCAGGAGGATTTTACAATAAAAGCTGATGAAATTATGAAGAAATCGTGATGAACATGAGAAATGACGTCAAGTCAAAGAAAAGAACTAGACGCGTGCGAAGGAGCGTAATTTCGTCAGTTATGCTGTGACGCACAAAACTTTTCGACCAATCAAATGGCAGGCAAAACAAAATTTTGAATTCAATTTTGTGTGTCATCAATAATTAAGTGCTGCCAAGAATTCGTTCTTTGTGTGGAGGACTCAACTTCGAACATCTCAGCCAAAATGCCTTGGGAGACTGTTATATGATTAATTTCATAACGGTAAGGTTATATTCTGGTTCGCCATTAAATTCTCTACGTGTTGGTAGTAAATTTTGTAAATATTAATTTAATTTTGAAGCTTTTATTTTCAGTTTAATTTTTGTTGATAACAGAAGGCCTAGCCACCCTAAGCGTTTAGATTTGAAGAGCTGATTTACTTTTCTTTGATTCGAAATTTAAAAACTCATAAAATATTCGACGAATGTGAAATAGCTATTTTGGTAGTTTGTAATTGTTGTTCTTTAGTATCGATTGGCAAATATGTTCAGTGTTTTTGTTTTTCTATCTTATTCCATGCCTTTTTCATGATTTAGTGCATGTTTGCAGCCTTTTGGTAGTGAAGGTCGTTCAGATCATGTTGTAGCAGGTAGACTGCCATATGATGAGGTAGCCAACAAGTTATTCAGTTGGTATTTCCACTTATTGTTCTACGCATTTTTGTAATTTGTTTATCTAAAAAGCTAACTGTTGTGGGGAATTTTTTATTAATTAACCCAGCAATTAGAATCTCGTGTAATTTTAATTTTGTTCGAAAATGTCATGGTAATGTCAATGACACACAGAAACGCAGATTTTGAAATGTCAATGCCCCTGCGCATGTACTTGGGACTGATGACATGTTCTGTTGCATTCTCCAAGTTCCCAGAAACTTCACCTCAACAATAGAAAACGTCATTGCATTTTCTCGTGATCATCATCTCAGGAAGGGTGGGCATGCATAAACAGGAAAATTACAATGAGATAACAAAGAGATTCCAAGACATTACTTTTCATTGTGTTCTTCCACAGAAATTACTTTAGAAATGAAAACAAAACCACTAAATTATTATTTGCATGATCAAACAAAATGCATCATAATGGTCCTCATGAATGATATTTATGTCCCGTCCCCAAATAGTTAATTTTTGCCACAAGGTTAATATCATGTGATTGAGTTGTGTCATCACTAGGTTTCATGTCAAATCATGTGATTTTGCTGAAAAATAATTTTTGGTTAATGAGGCGAATTGGCAGTAGGGACAGAAAGGGGTCTTTGTTTGCTTGTTTAGTCTGACTACTGAGAGAGATCCTTCTTTAAGTAATTCCCTCCATACAATTTATCTTTTCTCTTGTTTTTTGTCGAATGTATATTTTTTAATTTTGCTAACTGATGTATCAATTTTCTGTATCTAGTATTTTTGTAGTCTAGTTATTTGTCTGTTTAGTTATTTCAAAAAAATGTATGTCGTGGAATTTAAAATATATGAAACTGAAACTGAATAACAGAAGTCAAATCAACAGTTAAAGTTCTCAATGGATACAGTTTAGTCTTGACTTGAAGTCAAGGTCGAACCCCGCTATGTTGAAATCTCAAGGGTAATAAAAATGTGTTTGAGACAACTATCTAGTTTTCGAAATGACAAAGACTAAATTAATACTAAAACTCTTAAGGAAAATACAGAGCAGTAGCAGAAATAAATCTTGTAACAATAGTGAAATTGACACACCAATTTCAAAGGAATTATCTGTTGAAAACAATGTAAACATCTCCTCCGCAATTCTGCATGCTTTCTCTTGTTTACATTTTCCAGTTGACGTCGTTTCTCATTGTTTTCTACGGATAATTCCTTTGAAATTGGTATGGTAATTTCACTATTGCTACACGATTTGCCTCTGTTCAGAGCAGTGAGTAACCAGGAATTTTAGTTAAGTTAGCCTGCGAACTTGGACGTTTTACAGCAGAATCATTTTTAGCAATATCTTTGAAAAATGTCAAGCGGGCTTGCTCTCTCCTCTCCGTGAGCGTATGTAAGTTTACTTGTTTCAATTTGGCCGTCATGCAGCCCGGCTCACGTTTCTTGAAATTTGATGCAAATCTTACATCTCTTTCTCGAATTGATTCGACTCGATTGGTCACGTAGGGGTCCCATAAAGTGGACAAATGTTCTAATATAGTACACACAAATGATTTGTAAGCTTAAGTTTTGTAGTGCACATAATCAGTGTAAAAAAGCATAAAATAAAATAAAAGTGATCTAACATAACGACTTAAACTGTTGACACGATCTCGACCTGGCTTAATCGCCGTTTTATCACTAAAATCATTTCAAATCTGCGATTTCCGCAAAATTTTCCAATTACCTGTATTCATATTCGAGCGAAGGGAAGAAACAAAGGAAACTAACACTATTTTTTGCCTTGAACCAGGTTTTACAGTATCCACAAAACCTAGATGTTTTTGACAAAATATAAATTATTTTTCAAAAGCGATGTGACAATATTGAAATACATTCAGCTGTTTATTATCTTAATAACTAAGCTAGGTTTGCTTACAGTTTATATTTCAGATTATTTGTTCGACAGCTGGGAAAATAGTTATCGAAATTAATTCATTGACGTTGCAGGGAATGGATTACAGCTGTTGTCAAGACAATGGCCAGCTCGGGTGCTGATTGGCTGAAAGAGCATCATCATGATTCATTTGCACCAATCCGAAGAGACAGTCAAGTGCAATGGTTTGTTTTGTTAATTTGTTACGAGCAAACGTTTGACAACATTTGAGTTAATTGTTGACTTTGTAGCAATTTACATGTGAGGGTGACATGAAAGTAATGTCGGTATGAAATTTCATGTTACGTTTTGATGCCGGCATGAAAATTTCATGTCAACACACTTTTTTATCGTGGTGGATAGTAACAAACTGGTCACCTGGGACATTTGTGACGTTGTTTTGATTCACGGCAACATGATATTTTCATGTAAACTGAAGTTCTTTTTTCAAATCTCATACCGACATGACTTTTAAGTTGGGTTTCATGTAGAGGGTTGTAAAATAAAGAAGCCTCTTCATGTATTTTGTCTGGTGGTTCTTTAAAAATGAATGTCAACGAATCGAAATTTGTTTTAATCAATATTGAAGTATTGAGGTTTTGAATCAGTATATGTATGTGCTGATAAGCATGACGCTCTGAGGCAGGACGAACTCATGACAATCTCTGGAAAACTGAAACTATTAATTACACTTTTTGCGATATACTGTACTGGGCCATTGGAACCCTGTTGAACTTGTTGATTGCACCTGTGAAGACCTTTTAATCCCCCTGCAATCCTTGGCTCAAGTGCGCCCGCAAATCTGACGAACGTTTGTCAAACTGGAAAAGGAGTTTTTTGTCTCCAGCTGGTTATCATATTTGACAAGTTTTGTCAAAAACCAGTGCGCCCGAAGCCATGGAAACCTTAGAACAATGTGACGCCGTTATTAAACCTACAGTGAATGGAATTGATTAATTTTATTAGAATAAACAGATAAAAGGACAGCTGCACAGCCTAAAAATAACTTGAAATTGTTATTTTTAATTTTTAAACTTGCCCAGACACCTTGCTGCAGTCATTTCTATATCCATAAATCCTTTTTAATAATTTAATAATTAGTTATTATATCTTTATTTTTTAACAGTTATCATCTTTTAATAATTTCAATCATTAAAGAGTGTTCTTTGTTTTTTCAGGGTTGCATGCTTAATAACTTTGTAATTACAATAATATTTCACCTTTATCGTGTACTGATAGCTTATTTTGACAAATGTTTTCTGTCTGAATAGTTGATTTTTTTTATAGGTTTGTTGACGGTGCTGGGTATCTTGAAACACTGGCAGACGCTATTGAAAAAGCAGAGGAAGAAATTTTTATTACTGATTGGTGGTGTGTTTACTTTTCTGTATGTTTTCATCTATGACTAGCTTCAAATTCTATTCAAATTGCACAACAATTAAACCAATAATCTCATGGAATGTCCAATGACAAAAGAGCTTTTCAATTTGATTGGTTACCTATTTTATAGATGCCGAACTAGCCACTTTAATATCCGTTGATTCTCTTCAAACATGTTATTATATATTATACAATTATTTGTGTAGAGATCCGATTTGTTTGAGAGTTGAAGATGAATTTTAAATACTTTTGATAAAGCTTAAATATAGCAGTAGAATAAAATATTAGACGTTTAACTGCAGAGAAAACCGCTAGGAAACATTTTTATAAAATCAAATAATTGGTTTAAAATACAAATTTTCAACAAATCATTGATTCAAGTTGCTTATAAAAATTATTGTAACATTGTATATTCCAAGGAAAATTAAATTTTACAGGCTTAGCCCAGAGCTGTACTTGAAACGCCCGGTGACAGATCTGGGTAGATGGCGATTGGATGAGTTACTAAAGCAGAGAGCTCGAAATGGAGTCAGAGTATATGTCATCTTGTACAAGGAGCTGGAAATGACTCTTTCAATAAATAGTTATTACAGCAAACAGACATTGCAAAGTTTACATGAAAGTAATATCAAGGTGTGTATTCTTGTTTATAAATACACGATTTTTATTAATAAGCTACTAGTAGTAGGGCACTGTGGCCGTGAAAGCCACTGTTTAAGCCCTGCACATTTTTGAATTATACTATTTACAATTACGCAGTACTATTTCCAATTATTATTTAAGCCCAGTATTAAACACCTGAGCAACCATTAAAGCAAATGGAATTCCAAATTTTAGCTAAAAATTAATCAACTTCAGTACTACTCAAAATTCAAAGTTTGTTTAAAAAACTAGTGCATTTATTGTAACTAAATATAGTTCTATAGAATTTTTAGGCTTTGAAAGGTATTGAACTTTTAAGCTTAATCAGATAGACCTTTTCTGAGTGAACACAACCATATTGCACGGATTGCAAAAGGCCGCGATTTCCATAGGTAAGCCACTGACAAATTAAAGATATTTCAAAATTGAGTAGAAAATTCATCATACTTACTTCACATTCATACTTTTACAATTTTATACTTGGTATAAATTTGCACGCATTATTGGCCTTTTCCTAGATTCCTTATCCAGTAAGATTTTCGAAATTATTTCTCAACAGATAATGATTGCCATTATTATTTTTCGTGAATGGTTATGGTGGGTAGGTTCTTCAACGAAATGTATTTCCGGAAGAATACTGCGAATTGAAATGTGAAATACTCGGAAAGGAAAGGGTCTTACCGGGGAAAGGGTCTATCAGCTCTGTAATAGGATGCTAATTGATACTTCGTGGACTATTATCAAATACTATTTTTTCCCAAAGGCAGTAAGTAAAGCCCTGCTTTTAGGAAACTACTTCATGATGAGCTCATATCTTGAATTATGACTAGAATAAGAAAATAATATGTTACGTTAGGGAAAGCAATAGCCTAAGTCAAACAATACCGTTATTTGTTTTTGCTACTCAATTTGTTAAAAGAAAACGGATGTGATCATGCAATCAAAAATTTGAAGCCTATGTTGTTTTTGCAAAACTGTTTAGAACTTTAAAGGAAGATTTTTGTTACAAATTAATTGTTTAAAAAATGTTAGAACGAAACAGTAATCAAACTTTTTGTATTTAGGTATTACGCCATCCGGATCATTTGCCTGGCTCGGGAACATTTTTGTGGGCACATCACGAGAAAATAGTCTGCATTGATCAAAAGATTGCGTTTCTTGGAGGTAAGTTATTTTTAATAGGATGTTTATGATTGTTTACTATCAAGTGAGTTGCTTTTTTCTAGCAGTGGAGATATCCAGGTGGTCAACTAAATACGTAATCTAGCTTTCTGACGTCATTTTTGGCTAAAGTACTTGGTTTAAACATAGTCATAAGAAAACGTTTTTCTTATGACTATGGTTTAAAGGAATTTTGGCAAAAGCAATAACTAAGGTTGTCTTTAAAAGCAATTCAAAGAAAAACAGCTTTATTTAAACTAAACGTATCGGGCGTGCCCTTCAAGCATAAACTAAACGTATCGGGCGTGCCCTTCAAGCATAAACTAAGCGTATCGGGCGTGCCCTTCGTCAGTAGTTAAGAAACGGTTAGGGAATGAAGAATATAGAATGTAAAGAACGATAAATGGAATGGTAGGATGGAGTAAGTGGAAGAAAGATTTAAGAAGAAGAAGAAGAGGTAAGTAGGTAGGTCGATCTCTAGGTTGAAGGCAACCCGAAGGCTTTTTTTTCATCAGCTGCTACCCATGGTGGACATGGGAGGGCGCCACTCCTTTTCCTGGTTTAATAGCCTTTTACCCCCAGCTGAGCTGGTAGTCATTTACCCTCCTCGAAAGGATAAACAGCCGAGTTGGCTCTTGGTTTTGTAGTTAGAAGTCCCGATAACTGGTTCCGAATTGCAGAGAGAATCTGGCTTCGAAACACAGTTCCTTAACTATTTGGCCACTAGACCTTTGGTCATTTTCAAAGCTTTTGCTCTGTATTATCTAACTCTTTCATGTCAAGGTTTATTTCAATTTCTATACGTAACAAACAAGTTCTATACGTAAGTTTTATTTTTGCATTACTGGGCTGCACATACAAACCAACCAAATTCAAAAGATAACCTTATGTCTAAATATCTGAAATTAATGTAAAGTTTCGTCCGCGTTGTTGTTTTGCGTTTTTTAACAATTATTTTTACGGATTTACTGGGTTGAATTATATGGAGTGTTTCCAACGTAATGTGTTTTGATCCGTACTTCCTTGAAACCAATTTAACAATTCTTGAACTGCTTTTGGTATTTGCTATTTTTCTGCATCATTACTATTTCAATATTTCTTTGCTCGCTTGTTTCGAAGCAATGTTGAAAAACCTCAGGGACGTCGTTTTTTGTAAGAATTCTTTTTATTGCATCATTTTATTGTTATATTCTGATTTCAGGTGTTGATTT
This sequence comes from Phacellophora camtschatica, assembly GCA_036873815.1. Lineage (NCBI taxonomy): Eukaryota > Metazoa > Cnidaria > Scyphozoa > Semaeostomeae > Ulmaridae > Phacellophora > Phacellophora camtschatica. Next base: position 8,965 of record JAYJMH010024248.1, read on the forward strand.
ATGCTATGGAAGATGGGACGATAATGGACATAAGCTAACTGACTTTGGTTCGGCTCGTCCTTCATTCTTATCAAAAACCGTAAGAATTTTGGTGTATTTTAAGATACCAAAATATAATGATCATTATTATTAAATTAATACTATTTATTGTTGTTTAATCCATGTAGCTCTACTTTACTTTGCAGAAATTTTAAATACCGGTGTGCCCCCAAAAAACCCTTCATTTGTTTCCTAATTTTATTGTGAATGGGAGAATACAAAATCCATTATGATTACTAGCAATGTCTAGCGTGATAACTTAGGAACAATTTCAAACCTCATTGGTCGTAAACGCAAATGTACAGCGGAAATATTAGAATTTTTCAGCTTTTTTGAAATGCAAGAATTTAATAATTCTTTAAATTTCGCACAGTGCAAGATTTGGAGGAACTTCTTCACTTTGGCAGCTTTGAAAGAAGCAACTCACAAGTTCATGACACTTTATTTCGGAGGAGGCAGTGCCCAGACAGATAATGTTAGGGCTTTGCTTGAACGATTACACAAGCATTGAAAAAGTGCAGATCTGAAACGATGCAAGGACTAAAGCTTAAATGAGGAACTGCTCTGTTTTTTTTTCTTCATACTGTCAGCTATTGACAATATCTCCGCTCGTACACTTGCATTTTCTTTGAAATAGGTCTCAAACAGAGCTTTGTACTTTGCAGTAAGGTTTTGTTTGGGACATCCGCTACATATTGCCTGTTTGCAAGGAGGGAGGATCATGTTTACAATCTTCACAGTTGTAAGATGATCTACTTCTATTACCTTTCTAGGTTTCCTTCCACACATTCAAATTTGGATGCTTTTTCAAACGTTTTAACCCCTTTTTTGGCTCACTGGGTATTTGGAAACACAATATTTTTTCTGAAAAATTTCTCATGGTAATTAAAGATATGTTACCCTTTCCCACTCGTATTTAATTCTAATGATCTGGAAAATCCTATCTAAATTTATTGTGTATGAGATAGCACATATACAAACCAACTTAATTCAAAAGATAAACTTACGTTTTGATATCTTAACTTTGTATGTTCAGAGTTGTGTCAGAATTTACCTCCTGAAAATATGACGTTTTACGTTGTTTGGCAATCTGCCACATGCTCCTTCACATGGTGAAAGTGTCGATGCATCCTCCATAAGTAAGTTCACTTAATTTCATACCTCACCTTACGTCATTCCCGACGTTGATTCAAAACTAAGCATACCAGAAAGCTAACAACCCCTTCGTTCCCGGAATTGTTTCTAATCAATAAGAAGATCCTGTCCAAATTTCGTGTTGCAGTGGGTTGAATAAAAGTTCAGAAATTCGTACGGAGTTCTGTCTGCGTTTACTTCTTGACATATGACGTTTCATGTTTTGCAGCAATGTTTCAAATGTCCTTATGCTGTATTCTGTATTCTGTGATTTTAATTTTGATGTAATGCTGTATTCTGTGATTTTAACGGAATGTTCAAAATTTTTCTTCACAGGAGAACACTATAGGCAATATGGCTCAATTATTTTTTGATGCTGTGACAATATTGCCAGTGTCATCATCAACGCAAGACCTTCCATCTGAAGTTGACGGAGCAGAAACTGACCCAGAAGCAAAGTATTTCATTGGAAAAGATTTTTGCAATATGTATCTCAAGGACTTTTTTGAGCTTGACAAGCCACTGGAGGATTCAATTGACAGAAATGAGCATCCTAGAATGCCCTGGCATGATATTGCTTCTGTTGTTTACGGCCCTGCTGCACGAGATGTTGGAAGGCATTTCATTCAAAGGTGGAATTTTGCAAAGGTATAGTTGCATGATCGAATCTGTATAGTTGTAGTTGTGTGGTTATGAAAGTTGTATAGTTGTATATAGTCGAATATAGTTGTATATTGTTTTACATGGTTTTATATGACTGTATATAGTTGTGTATAGTTATAATTGTTGTGTATTATTTTATATATTTGTACATCATAGTTGCGCATGATTGCATATGGTTTTATATAGTTATATATGGTCGTACATAGTTGTTTATGATTGTAGAAAGTTGACTATTGTTATATATAGTTGCATATAGCTGTATATGGTTGTATATAGTTGTGTACAGTTGTGTATGTTTGTATATAGTTTTATATAGTTGTATATAGCTGTATATAGTGGTATACAGTTTTATATAGTTGTATAAAGTTGTGTATAGTTGTATAAAGTTGCATATAGTTGTATACAGTTGTATAAAGTTGTATATAGTTGTACGTAGTTGTATGTATTTGTGTATAGTTTTATATTTGTTTAATTTTATAAGGTGCAGCAGAAGGAAGACTAATAAATTAATTAGACATTATATTAAGCTCATCTTAAAATATCTGAAGTTAATTGAAAATTTTGATTTACCTCCTGAAAAGGTTTATGGTTTTTTTATTTGATTTTTTATGGTTGAAAAAATTGAAAAATTTCAATTTTAATATCTCAAATACGATTTGCATTGTTGTTATGTTAGTTGACAAAAGCAAAGGAATTTGAAGCTTATCCAATGCTGATACCAAGAGCATATGACCCATTTCCGGACACCATCCCTCTTCATTTTGAAAAGACGATTACAGCTGATTGCCAGGTTTGCTTAGTTCTTACTTTTATATAATTTTTTATCAGGGATGTAATGCTTGGGGGCTTAGTGGGCCTCAGCCCCCTTGTTAATACCAAACAGTGACTAATATTTACTTTTTGGTATTGTTTGTGGGTTATTTTTACGTTAGAGCCCCATTGTTATTTTAGTTTAGTGGCACTACATTTCTGTTTGTAGTTGTCAGTGTTCATTATTTTTGATAGGACCATGCACCGTAAAATATAGTGTTAAAGATGAACTCATATACACATATATTTTAATATAATTAACGTAACTACAAATACTTATGTGGCTTTATTACAAACTGTTGAAAGAATTTTAAAAATATTGTGGATCAATGGTTTTAATAGATGTATACCATATTATGTGCTGTATTGTATAGTGGGCCGTTAATGTGGAAATATGGAAGAATTATTCATCAGAAACAATTTGAATAGCATAATTAAAAATAAAAATAATTAAACTTAAAAAAGAAATGTTTAATTTCATTACATAACATGGTATCTACTATGGTATATGATATTATGTCTTTATGTGTCTAGCTTAAATGATGTTTAGTTCTGAAAAGTGATGTTTAAGGAAGGTTAGCTACAAGTGTTTGAGAGCAATGAAAGTAACATATGCACACACGTGTAGCTTGTAGATAGGCCTGGGACGTGGATATAATTTGAAGGAGGGAAAGGAAAAGAAAAGGGCCATTTGGGAATGTGCCACATTTTCGAATTCCATATACTTCATTTGAGGTCCATAGCTTTCATTTTTTATCGTTTTTGAGATTGAAATTTTCAAGCCTCATAAAATATATTTTAGCAATAACACCAACAAATGATTAATAAAATCGTTTTCATCATTTATGAAATTAAAGTTTTCTAGAAATAACACACAAGATAAGATAGGTACTTTTAAATCGGGTACACGGAATTTGAAAACGCGACCCATTCCTGCAGGCTCCCAATCCTGTAAACAGGCGAACACAACTGACACCGAATTACAAATTTAAAGTTCGATAAATCACCAATATATTGCATATTAAAAATATATTGCATTTTTAAGTGTGAAGTACCAAAGTATCAAATGTGAAGTACCAAAGTTGCTTCCACAAGAAACCCGTAGCACTAGGCCTACAGGCCAAGCTATGAAGCGTAAGAGAGAATGTTTAATCTAAGGAATCTTGTTGAAAACTACGTATGTTTTGTATGATTATCCCCAAATAACTTGCAGATAAATGTCTCTAATTACAAGTGATATATACAAAGCAAGCAGTGCTATGAATAATTTGCTTTCAGATTCAACTCAGGCTAAGTGATCATATGAAAGATTACACAAGGGGATCCAAATACTCTCAGTCAATTTCAGACCACACGATAACTGATTACATGAAAGTGTTATATGACATGCAGAAATTGTGCACAAATTCTGATATCAACTCATTTTCTTATCTCTTTTAAAAGGTATTAAATTTAATTTGCAGATTCTTCGCTCTGCTTCAAGATGGTCAGCTGGAATATCCACTGAAACTTCTATTTATCTTGCTTACATCGAGACAATCAAGAACTCCAAGCATTTCATATACATCGAGGTGATTTTTTCTCATTACTATAAAGGAACCGTAATTTTATATCATTTTTGGTTTATTTATTCCAAACTCGTTCATTCCAACCCTGGGCAAATATTCTTATAGTGTTTCAATTTTTACTTGGGGCATTATTACTCATGTTTTACTTATACCATTAGTTGGTTGAATATTAAATAGTAATTGACTAAAACTGAAGATTATACACTTTTCAACGCAACGAAAGTGGTAATATCAAACTTGTTTATTTAAAATGCTCTATATAGTTTGTTTGGTTTGTGTGCTATGATGCTGGTAAATAAAGATAATGAAAAATATTTAATATATATCATGACACTGCTTAAAATGTATATTATTTTTGCAAATAACTGATTAGAGCATTTATTTTATCTATGAATAGAATCAATTTTTCATCACATCATTGAAGTCAGAATATGTGCACAACGAAATTGGTGATGCATTGGTTGAAAGAATAACTAAAGCACATCGGTAAGGGCTTAAGAAGTATATTCTTTTTTATAAAAAACACTTTGAAAAAAAGAGAACTGTCTTTTGGTTTTTTAGCTCGTTTTTTAGGTGCATGAACTGTCTTTCTCTGGATTGTAAAATTATTTTGACAAAACATTTTCACAATTTCTTGTGTGAGTTTCAATTTACTACAATGTGTCTAATTAGGAAGAGCATGGATTGTGCGCAGCTGCTAAGGTGACAAAGACGCTCTAACTCTTTGTTGTTGTGATTTCATTGCAAAAAAGATGAACAGATTAGCGTGGGAATCGCCAGAATAGTTTTGAAGTTGTCTGTCAAGCTGCTTTTTTTTGTAACTTAATCGCTGTATGTTTCCCTTTTTCAAGACTACGTAATAGCCGTTTAGGAAAAGTTATTTCTGTAATTGTAAAGGTATTGCCAAGGGTGCTCAAGGATCAACGTTGCTTGTCTTGAATAAGTAAATAGAATATGCAGCATCAACATGCGGAATGGCGGTTTTTTAAAGTTATTTTATGTAGCGTTTCAGTTGACGTTGCCGTTGTGACGGCTTGAAGTCTTAAGTGTTTTTGGAAAACCTTTACGTTAATAATCATCTATTTATTAGGAATTTATTTTTTAGTTTTGGAAAATTGATAAATTTTGCATTGCATTGTTTGTTAGGCTCTGCACTCTGGTCACCGGCTCATTGTACTTTTGACTCAAAATATTTGCCTGTATTAACCAAAATTAGATCATGGTTAAGGAAGCATATAAATTTAAACACAGTTTCAGAGATATAGATAATCCCATATTCTTAATGATGATGGTATTGAGAGTATGGGACACTTCTTGTTACTCTTCATTTTGTATACTGATGTTAGGCGTGATTTCCTCGCTGATGTATTTGATACACACCAAAAACTTGGAAATTAGGATTTTGGGAAAACCCTTACGTTTGTGGGAATAAATAATTTTTACAATGAGATGTTTAATAAGCTTTCTTTAATATTTAATTTATTTACATTGTCTCAAAAGTCGTAAGGTAAATAATCGTAACGACGCAAATGCTAAATGTAAGAAGCATCTTTATTTTCCAGGAATGGTGAAAAATTCCAAGTAATTGTAGTCATGCCCTTGCTTCCTTGTTTTCCTGGTAAGTACGATGATATACACTGCTTAATGCGAGTCTTATATATATATATATATTTTTTTATCCTCATTTTTGTGATTGGACATCGTTTTGGGAATTTTTAATGGGCAAGTTCTAATGATCGATATTCGATTGATTATTTTTAGACTTTTTGTTAATAATTAGATTAATTTTAAATATCCGCAAACTAACATCCGCAATATGAAGAACATTTGTAAATCATGCTTTTGCTGGCAATCATTAACATTGTATACACTACCCATCTTACCCCAAATTTTCCTATGTTACCCCTGTAGACCCTGCTTCATGTTACATCCGATCACAGTTGCATGCTTTATAATTCTTACTTGGCGTGCTTTGATTCCATTAAAACAATTTTTAAATTTCATTAAAAGATTTAAATTCTTTTATCTGGTTTTCAATCTGAAGTAAACTTTCATATTCTATGTTATATCCGATTGCACGCTTTTTGTGGCGGGAATTTATATATTTTTATTTCTGCTGGGCATGCTCTGATTAGAGTAATTTTTTTTTAAATCTCAGGTGAAATTGGCCAGCCTAGTGGATCTGCTATGCTAATAGTCGAACACTGGAACTATCGAACAATCTGCAGAAGCTCTGAATCAATTTTTGAATTACTCAAAGCAAATGGTGGTAATATGTCGTATTATATTATATTTTTTGTTTAAAACATTTAACCCGTTCTCCCCGGAAATGGCCATATGGCCCATTGCTAAATAACATAAAATCTCATATTTCCAGGAGGTAAATACAGTCATAACTTTACATAGATTTCAACGTAACTTTATATCTTGAATTAAGTAGGTTTTTAAGTGCTACCCCCTGCAAAATGAAAAATTTACATGAGATTTTCCTGTTAATTAGAAATAAACCCGGGCGTGAAAGGGTGAAGCAGGAGAATATGAATGTTTCATTTTTATGCAAAATTATTTCAATGTAATCTGAAAGTGTACTATATAGCCACACCAAAGGGTTTTTTTTTGTTTGGATTCTTTGAGAGTTTTAATTTGTTTTATTTTCTTTTCTGTACGAACATAATGCAACTCAGACTGTATGTAGAGGACTGTAAATGGAGCCAAGTTGAATCGTTTTATATATCTACGTATAGTGAATTTTTTCTCATATCAGTTGAAGACCCATCGAAATACATTAATTTCTATGGACTGAGAACTTACGAAAATCTTGGAGGAAAGCTGGTATGCGTCTATTTTTATTTTTTGTGATGTAATTAATTAAATTTAAGCAAGCTATAACTTGTGAATGAAATTTTATCCTTTGTGATAGGTGTTTTGCTTGAATTTGATGTAAGAGGCTTTAAGTTTGCCAACGAAATGAATTTCCCCAACCAATAATGTAGTATTTTCAACAGATTGCAGGTGCAGAGGTCCATCCTCAATTTTAGTTTTCACTGGGTATAACTCAGTGATTATAGGTTAGATTTTGCAAACAAGGTATCAGACTTAAAGTTAAAGCGTCTTAGATCAACATCAAGCAAAATCAAAATTATCTAAACTAAATCTCCATTGTAGGTTTGCAAACGTGCGAAAAAGGTTTTTGCTTACTTAGTATATTTTTGTGAATAAGTTTTACCAGTTTCTCTGTAGGTTCTTATGCTTTTTTAAACATGCAAACAGAAATATTAATATGGTTAGGAATAGGAGCATATAACAATGTCGTATTTAATTTAGCTATGAGTTTGCTCACATTTTAAGATTTCCCAATCACGTGAAAACTCTGCTAATCACTTGTTCATCACATGATTTAGTTGACCTGTCAATGAAATACACAACTATTTTACGTTGTTTTCAGGAGATTTGAAAGATGCTTGGCTCTGAATCAGTTTGACTGACCATTAGGAAAATTTAAAGCCATAAAAATATCTTGTTCATTACGGAATGCTTTTTAGTGCAAAAGTTACTTTTCTATTTTCCCTATTTGGTATATACTATATTTGTTGTTGCTTTATTTCGTAGATCTCTGAGATCATCTATGTGCACAGCAAATTATTGATAGTAGACGATCGGACTGTTATTCTTGGATCAGGTCAATCTTTTGCGAATTCTTTATTTTCTTTTTTTACTCATGAAGTGTACAGACATTTAGCTTTAATATACTTAGCAGATGCAAGATTTGATGGAGGAAATTAGGATCAAGGCGTTCTTTCTTTTTTTGTGAAATTTGACATGTATAGAAACGCTAATATTGATTTTAGGTATAATATATATCTTGTCAGCGATCTCTGTGTAAGACATTGCTCTATTTTCTGTCAATAACCAAAGGTCTAATTTAGCCAGGAAGCCGGATTAATTTATTTATGAAGAAACCGTTTTGTAACATTTCTCCCTCAACTCTAATTAATACTTTCACTCTAGCCCTTGTCTAAATCTAATTTTGCAAGGAACTAAAAACATTGACTTTCATCGAAATATCTGAAGTTTAATGATTAGTCATACCAAGCTAACTTATCTTTTAAAAATCCCATGCTTTACGCTGTTTAGCAATTAGCCGAATATGGCCTTCTTGGGGTGATAAAATCATAAAATCAGAGAAGCCAGGGAAACAAGGACTCTTGTACAAAAACTATTGAATGGGTTCAATAAGTACCATAATTTATTTTTCCAGTGCTTTGCTTTTGAATTTGGATTAATAAGAGAGTTTCCTATTTCAGCGAACATTAATGACCGAAGCATGTTAGGGAACCGAGATTCTGAGATTGCTATGATTATTCAAGACAGTCAAATGGTAAGCGTGTATTTTATTTCTGATTTCGTTTATTTGCATTTAATTTGGTCTTATTTACTGAAAAAATAACATGTAGATGAATTTTAAGAATTTGTTTATTTAAGCGTATTTCCTTCAGTAATTTATTTGTTGATTTATTTGAATATGACCAATCAGTTAAAATAACCTCTATTTTTGTTGTGTTTATTTCGTTCAGGTTGACTCGAAAATGAACGGTGTGGTTTATAAAGCAGGAAAGTTTGCACATACCATGAGAGAGCAGCTTTTTAGGGAGCATTTAGGACTGTTGAATGACAAAGAGCGCGATACCAGCGATCCATTAGCAGATGATATAATCGTAAGTGTAATTTAGCCAACAGTAACAACCAGCATATAAGAATCAACGAACCTAAGAACCTTCAGGCTGAAATATCAGTTGTGTACCCTTTAAATAGATAAGAACATTTAGGAACATTTTTAGCCTAATATATGATTTTGGCTCGTAATTTTCAAACACAGTGTTTAAATCGTGATTGGCTGACGTCGCATGACGCCGTTCGATTTCTCACACAAAATGAGCTAATGAGAGTTCGAGAAAGTGCACACAAACTCAACTCGTAGCTGAATTTAGGCCATTTTCGAAGTTTTTGGTACTCCGGTTAGAAACGATTACATAAAATCTTGTGCCATATTTTGCAAACATTTTAACTGAAATGTAATTGTTGACTTTTACTTTAAGGTACACATTGTTGGTAATTAGTAAGTGTAGCCCTTCTGGTCGAAGAATTTCCTCCAAGCATCAAAGAGTTAGGATCTATCCACGGTATCAATTCAATTCAATTCAAATTTATTCATAAAGTATATCTAAAATATTACATGATATACCCTATATGACCAAAGGAAAGCAAAGCTTAACGAGCCTTAGCCGCTTAATAACAGTAACAGTCTATGTATAATATGCTACGCAGCAATCAAATTAATATTAAAAGCTAATTATTTAATTTAGCAATCAAGTTAATTCAACGATCCAGTTAATTTAACAATAAAAATATAACGAGATTGCAATTCTATTATAAAAGGATGCAAACCAGAGCATAGAGGAAAAATCATTTTTATGCGCGCGCAAGTTCATTTTGAAATCGAGGTTCATGTGTAACATATTTGAA
>JAYJMH010024259.1:0-18701 GCA_036873815.1 Phacellophora camtschatica
ATTTTTGCTGTAGTTATGATCTTCTCTGTGTGGGGGATTTGTGATGGAAAATGTTGGCTGTAGAGCTTCTGCTAAATGTATTATAACGAGTATTGGACTTAAGCAATCTCCCTGGGGAACTCCAATGTTTGTTTTAATTTCATTTCCCATGGTATCTTCTATTCTCGTTTTCAGTTTAACGTTTTCTATTAATATTTTCATCATATGTAATTCATCTTGATCTAGAATATCTTTGAGCATGAGGAATAGCTTGTCCCTTCTCACAGTATCAAATGCTTTTGACATGTCCAGCATGAGTAATATGATTCTATAGTCTTTAGATGTTATAGCCTTCTCTGCTAAGATTTTAAAACTAAACACCCTTGTTGGTTTTTATTACAGCCTGGCGAAGGTTTTTATTAGAGAGTTTTAAACCCAGAATGAGGCGAGCACGAGTACGAGGTTGGAAAATGCATTTTAAAAATCGATTTAGAAATAGCTTTGTTAAAAATATTTCAAATAATTCTAACTACTCCTCCTCCACAGGCACGAGTTACAAGTTAAATTACATATAAAATACTAAATGCAACTTTCTAAACTACTTACAAAATCGAAATTATTAATTTGTAATCTTGCAGTGAGAGCGATCTGGTTACCGCTTTGTTCAGCTATTTTTGACAGCCTCCATTAGCGAGTTAAGAAGCTTTCCAGTGTTGGGATTTTCAAAAAAGGTTTTCCCTCCCAGCATTTCCCACACCGAGCTGTAACTGACTTTTGCAATTTCACTTGATGCAAGTGTCTTAGGTAGCGATTCATTTTGGTGTTTAACGAATTGTGTAGCTAGACATTTAAGAATATAGTAGAACTCGTCACCTCAGCTGCTTGTGTTACAGAATGGGCATACCATGTTAGATCTTGGAGTTTTTTGCCATCTACCTGTTTCAATAGAAAGACAATGGCCAGAAAATCTAAAATTTGTTATCACCGATCTGAGTCTATAATTTTGATTACATTTAATGCACGATTCTGTACAGTGTACAATAAGCTGTCTTGGCCTGTGCATAGGCACTTTCCAATCCACGAGATTTTTTAATGTTCTCCCAAAACTCCTCTGCATATCTTAATTTACATGCCTTACCATTGCCATTAACACAGGCGTTAAATTTTTGTTTGATCCATCGGAAATGTTTGCAAGATTCAAACCAGCCATTTCTAGGATATGTTTTGGAGTATGTAACTAACTTATATTACTATCGATTGGGTTTTCGATTAGCATTAATGTTTTTAATGCACTGGCTATTAATGGGTGAATATAATGATTCTTTTGTATATTGTCGTGTTTAGTGGATAGACTCTTCTCTCTTTACTAAACTAGACTAAAATTCTCCTCTCACTGCAATATTACAAGCTTTTGAATGCACTCCAAGAGCGGTTTTGCACAGACGTTTTTTGAAGGATCTCGTGTTGTTTTTTATCACTATAACAGGTTGACAGGAATTTTTCGCATGTCTTAATGGTCTTTGGGCATAAGTAGCACCCCCAGATTTCACTGTTATGCACAGAAGGATGAGTTCAACTTGGGATCTAATTTAATTACCGTGAGTGGACTTGCACCTTTCTTTACAGAGATCTCACTAAGGAAACCAAACATGGAACGCGATGATTTTTTGTAAAGAAGATTTGATCTGAGTTTCTCCAAAAGTCATTTCCACGTTCAAAACTCTGCCTTGTTTATTGAATATCATTACCTTAGTCTTCTTAATAACATTCACTTTAAGCTTATATGAAAATATCGAGCTTCATTTTGGTACACCTGACTAATCACCACTTTGGAGGCGCTGCGCACCACCTTCAGGGGCAATTATCTGTGTGAAATTTCATTACCATGTTTCCATTGACTGCTGAAATAAGAAGGGGGGGGGGCATTATAAGCCCCACCTCCAAACAGTAATCACCAAACCGTTAGCCAAGGTCAAATAGAGTTGAGAATCTCTTTCATGTTTCAAAATCATATGAAATAGTAATCATATGGTATAAACTATTTTTTGTTAAATTGGTTGGTTCAGTGTAGGCCAAAAAAAAGTAATGATACTGTATCGATGGAAAAATTAGGGCAAAACAATGGAAAAATGAAAGAATTCAGCTATTTTTTTGAGAGCAGAAACAAAGTTGCTAAGTATATCTTACCGCGGCGAATTCCCCGTTGGAAAAACCCAGTCAGTATGCTTTAAGACTTCCCCTGCAGCAAACTGTGGTTCCGTCAAAAATCTGGAGAAAATTGGCGATCATGATACCCGGCCAAGAAAAGTGAGGCGCTTTCCTCCTGTGTCGATTACAATTAAACTATGAATGATTGGATTTTGGGGGAAATAACTGAATGGGATGAGAAACAGGAAAACTACCATTCTATATGTATCACATTTTAGTTGGTAAATGGGAAAAATAAGATGTTAGTGTAAAAAAAATATTCTCGATATCGGGTTCGTCTTTTGTATGGAATGTGCAATATGTAAATAATGCAACTAAACTTATGGAAGTAGTTAAATCATGAGTAATGTGGACACTTTTATTTTGTTATAGAAAAAACCGTTTTTTGTTCTGCGGAGGAAGCGTTTTTATTTCTGCGGAGGAGGATAGTCTTAATTTCATGTCGGCGGAGGAGTATCTGCGGGGGAAAAGTGGGATTTCTGCGAAGGAGGGTGCTGAAAAGCGGAAAGAAGTCGCCTCGCTTTTCGGCGCCCTCCTTTTAGATTTTAGATTTTAATTGATAAGACACAATATCTTATACATGGTCAACAACTGAGTTACATTTTACAGGTTTTCATAACTTGCATAAAATAAAAACTACAAATACGAAAATAGATCCTATGATATGTTAATACAAGGTTATATAATTATGATTAAAAATGTGTGTGTTCCAGGCATTGTATATTGTGTAGATATTTGAAGAATATTGAAAGAAACTGTTTATCTTCATTTGTCATTTAAATATTAGTTTTTGATTGTCGCTTGGAATGTTTTTAAAATTTAGGTAATGGTTGTTTAAATCTTGAAGGAAAAAGTTCCTTTCTTTGTTAAAGAAAACGCATGATAATATAAAATGTGTTTCATCTTCTATGCAAATAGGACATTTTGTGCAAAATCGTCTGCTTTTTTTGGGGGAGTCCTGTGACGACCTGTTTCTATAGCTAGGCAATGATCACTTAATCCTATTTAGTCAATGTTCAACGGTATGTTCTATTATGGATTAAAGTCAAATATTTTTCATATACTATTCTGTCTTTATAGGTTTTATATGTAGCTGCTTTAGAACTATCCTGTATTTTTGTTTTCCATTTAGAATAGTAATATGTTCTGCGTGCTTTTGTTATGGCAGGTTTTGTTAAAGTTGTTATCTGTTTGTTAGTTGTGTTTATGCTCTGTAATGTATTTACTAACAGATTTATGTTCGACACGAATGTTGTTCGTGACGTTATTGATGCTTCGTTGTTAAAGGCTTTTACAACGAGTCTTCATTGTGTTCATTGTTTATGTGCTTCAGAAAGTTTACGATCCTTGATTCAATCTGTATTTTTAAGGGATAGCGACCAAGTTCTCCACGAACCAGGATGTTTGATGTAGATCTGTTTACACCAAGTACATTTATCTTTAATGTACTTTAATGTAATCAAGAAAATTTATCCCATTGATCTGTGCTGTGTATTTCGTAAGCGCCGCAAACCTCAGCACCATACAAAAGAAATGGAGCTATTGTGCTGTCAAACAATTTTAGGGCAGCTTGAATTGGTACATATTTAATCTTGAATCAGCTGTTTAGAGCAAATATGGCCCTAGTTGCTTTACTATTTAGTATATTTAGTGTTCCATTAAAAGAGCAAGCTGCATTTAATGTTAACCTTAGGTAAGTGAATTCAGTTACATTTTCAAGAGGGATGTTATTTATATCGAATGAATGTTTGTACTTTGTTTTTCTCTTATAAAAAGTTATGCATTTTGAATTTGTGTTGTTTATTGAGAGTTTCCAGTCATCACAATATTTAGAAAGAGCAAGCTTTTAAACAGCCTTGCAGTCCGTTTTATGTGAGCAAGATAAAATGATTATTACTGCAACCGTCCTCGTTATGCAAGGCTATGCAGAAGTCACACTTTCCCCCAGCAGATACTCCTCTGCATACCTAAAATTAAAAACATCTTCCTCCGCAGAGGAAAAACTTCTTCCTCCGCAGAGGTAAAAATTTCTTCCTCCGCAGAATTAAAAACGTTTTTTATGACATTTTTATAATAAACATTTTTATGACAAAATAAAAGTTTCGCATTGCTCGTGTTTAAATCTAATTTAGAGGATAAGTTTCTTCAACAAATGAAAATAGAAATAAAAACATCAAATGAACGAAATTTTTAATGTACTGGAGAAGTTCTATATTTTTATGTCATGTTTTTGCTTTACATATTTAAAGCAATTGTTATTTATATACATTTACATTTTAGCACATAGCACATTTTAAAGCACTAAATGCATTTTGGAATTAACGAATTTGAAAGTTTTGAAGATTTATGTGGTGCGAGATCACAGTAGTTGGCAGCATTCAAATCGAGTATGGGATTTCTAGTTACAAAATAATATAGGTCCAATTCTTTGGAAGCTCAGAAGTTTTCGAAAATCATGTTAAAGTGCATATGACTCGAAAGTTTTTATTGTTTAATGCGAAGAAATGTCTGATGAGAAGTTACAAGCTCCTTTCGGTTTTTCAATATCTTCGATAATTTTTTAAATATGAAGGTTTGAAGAGGACGTTTTAGTGGTAAAAAATGGCAGTAAAATTTATTTGTGTGAAAATGAGAAAATATAAAAGTGCTGATTACTTAAAAAATATTGAAGCAAAGTCAATAAAAATTTGCATAAACAACAACTGAACGGCAATCAACATTTTCTTACATGGAATTTTGTCGCCATGACAACATGTTAGTTACCAGACCTCTCAAATGAAAATTTAAAAGATCTCATTATTCAGTGAAGTGTGCGATACATTTTTTAAACATAATTTTGAATAGTTTTTAGCAAGCTTGATGTTGAATTAAAAAAAATATTTACTACGGGAAGTGATGTAAAAATAGATTGATCAAAACAATTAAAGGAGTCTGGTAACTAGTTCGTTGATGTGGCAACGTGTGTGAATTGTCAAAAGTTTTTTCACGGCTCAATTGTTGAACTTGCCGTGTTTCAACAACTTTGCTTCAGTAACTTTCGAGTAATCATTGATTTCATGTTTTGTTACTTTTCTTTAAAAACCCCAATATTTCATAATTTTCTTGGGGAGCCCATTTAAATTTCATAAAATTAAACCCCAATGTTTTTCAGCTTTGGTTTTTTCTGAAACTGCAATCTTTCGTAGAAGGTGGGATAATAGTGCTCATTGGAAATAAGGTCATTTTCCGTCTTATCTACATTAAGCCTCTGCCGATCTGGGGAAGCTTTTTTTCCCGTTCTCTAATTTGAGGTTTGAGTATTTATAAAGATTTTTTTCTTTTTCGTCACCTTTTCGCGTAATCTCGAACAGTTTTAGCGGGAATTTTGAGTCTATTTAAGGAAATTGGTATCTATTTCATCAGCAGTATTGTATTTTCAGCAAAATAAAATTTTAGAACTTTTTATGGACAACCCTGATCAAATTTCGAAAGCTTCGAAGCAAAAGACAGGAAAATATGCACAGAGAAAATAAAAATCAACCCGTAGAAACCATCACAATGACTAAGCCTAATTTTTGAAAGAATGGAAGTTTTAACAAAGTATAGACATAAATATAAAATTGAGAGAAATAAGTTCTTGCTTCCATTCGCTAAAACCTGAATGGGAATGTAGCATAATGATCCAGCATAATGAATGGGAATGTCCCAGGGGTGTGGGTAAAATCTAATTCGGGTAAAAGGTGTGTCCAAGACAATCTTGAGCTGACCCAAAAGCATAATGGAACGAAAACGCAAAACCAAAAATGTAACAATATGGCACCTGTTATATTGACATTTTGCTGCCTATAACATCTTTTTATTAATACTTCAATGCTATTTCGTAATATTTTACCCAAAAATATAAGATTTCAAATTTTTAGAGCTAAAATTATAATTTTTGATGAAAAATGTTTCCGATTCAAAAATACGTTATCGAATCAAAAGTTCAGAGCCGAAAATATAAGAATTCCCCCACCCCCCTACCAAAGTCAGGTGGCTCTGCCTGGGAATATTGTTTTAATTGATTTTTTAATTCATTTCCAATATTATTTTCATTTTCGTTTCAATTAGAGAGTTTTAATTCGAAGTAAATTTAGCAAAGCCCCAATAGACCCAAACTAATCTTGCAAAAAAATAAAAAAATTAATCGAGGGAATAACAAAAAACAATTTAAAGACTTCTCGCATCTTTCCAATTGACTGAACTTGAGATCAATGATGATTTTCTGCCAAACAAAAATCGTACGGTGCGATGGCGAGAGTCGAGAATTTGCTACGCTCTCAAATCATAACCAAACATTATATAGGCCAGGGAAAATTGGGAAACATAATAACTTAAAATTATTCAATAGTATTCGTTGAAACAATTTTGAACAATTCTTTAAAGTCTACATTTTCTCACAGGCTAAACTATAAATCTGATTTTAAAATTATAATCGTTTCAGCAGAAAAAAAGCAAATAGGCCCAAATTACGCCGTATACCCAAATTGCTCCCACTGTTATTTTTCGCCACTGTTATTTTTGAGTTTTGAGCCGCAAACTAAAATTGAGATACTTATCTGCCAAACATATGTTCTCTACCTTAGCAAATTATTCGAGATTTTGTAAAAATTAAAATTACCCCCGCGCCCCCTAATGCAAGATTGCAAAAATAAACGTAGCAATTTACTACTCAAACCTTCATAAATGACAGGAACTATTTCAACTAAATGAGATTCATATTTAAATATGTAAATATTAATTTGTGAACTAAATTGCAAAGTTAAGGAGCATTCATGAAGTACGAACGCATAATACTTTGACTATTATTTAACCCGTTCCCCCTTGTAGTGCACGCAAAAGAACAATAAAAAAAGCTAACAATAACAATAGATGTACGCTTTTTGTTCACCCCTCTCCCCTCCCCCCTCAGTGCGTACGCATTTTATGGATGCCCCCTCAAAACACTAATTTTAGATATTGACATACCACTTGTCAACAACGACAATAAACACTAAACAACAGGAGTAAAAACAATAAACAATAAACAATAAACACTAAACAAATTATAGTAAACAATAAACACTACACTAAGTAAATTATAGAAATATATAAAATAATATATGATATTTATTAATTATTTAAACTAAACTTCGATAAAACACAATCTCGAAGGCCCTGAGCCATGAACCATTCTTCGGACTCACGTTGCAAAATGGGGTTCTCCCATAAAAGCCTAACAACGGGGTGCGGTCGTTTTGGGTGCTTGAATGAACGACCATGAAATTGCTCTTTACTACCATTTATTTTTTGTACTATCCTTAAAAAACTGTACTACAATTGATTTTTACACTCAGTTGTAAATGGGAAGTGACAGGGTTAGACTGGCCAAACCAGTCGCTTTGTGGCTATTGAATTGAATTGCACAACGCCAACAAGCGACTGGTAATAATACATGAAAAAGTTGGACAGCTGCAACCACGCTTTGTCGCACTCATCAAATTTCAGAACCTACATATGGAGTAATTTGATTAGTTAACTAAAATATTTTCTTGAAACGAGGCTGAGCTTAACAATGGAGAACAATAGGAATGTTTGCTGACTTGGCATTTTTCCTGAATTGAGGCGCCAATTTTTGTGACATTTGCTGTCACAAAAACATAAGTTGAACGATGGGCTATAAGGTAATATAAAGATTGGTTGGGTCAGACCCTAATTCATCCAACGGGAATTGTGGCTATCGCTGTAACATACCTACATATCGAAACGAATAACCTCAAAAAATGATAAAAATCCAAAAGATTTATCAAATATGGAAAGTGAAAATATCAACGTGCTGCAAATTGATCTATATCTAGAAAGTTAATGAGATCGGAAGAAGGATCTAATTCGTCAAAAACAATTACTTCATCAGTAGATCTATTGCTCTTTTGTTTTTCTGTGTTATATTCCCAGACTACTTTGTCATTTTGGCATTCTTTGGACCAACGTCCTTCATCGACTCGCTTTCTTGAAGCCTCTCTCCTTTCCGGAGCTGACGCGGGAAGTCCAGCGAGAAATTCTTCTCTTGAATCACGTCTCCATGGCTGCTGTTCTCGGCTTATGTTCTTCGATTCTGGATCCTGCCCAAGTGATGAACTGCTCGTCGATGTGTGAAATAAACTTTGCGAAGCACTATCGATGCTGTTTCTGCACAGCAATGGCTGCTTGTTAGTATTCTTGTTTTCTTCCTGAGTATCCTTGAGATCTTTAAGCCAGTCTGGGATAGTGTCCAACTCTCTCTCAAAAAAACTTCCACTGTTTGAAGAGTATCTACTCGCATTCATCAAACCAGTTTCAGAAGATTCACAACTTTGAGAAAAACTCTTGCTACTTTCCAACGATGATGAAAATGAACTTGCAAGCGATTGTAAATTGAAAAAACCGCTTGTGTCAAAACCTTGACACTCGTCAATCATATGATGATTTCCACTTGCTACTTTAGTACCGTCTGATGGCTGCATATATTCTGTGATTGACCCGCTTTGTTGAACAGGCTCACACGGAAGACTTTCCTCGAGCATTTTGAAATCACCAGAATTATTGCTGTTCCCACTGATATAATCATGAAGGTCCTGTATGTCAGGGGTATGAAATTGTATGTTTGGCGTAACTCCATCTTTTGACAGTACATCTTTTGGAACTATTTGCTCTCCGATTGAGTTAGATTTTCTTGCAAAAAGAGATGATTTAATGACTGGTTCAGATGGTGGAGTGCTTAAAGAAGGTGTGTTTAAAGAAAGTGAAAAATTGCTATTCTGTAGCTTTTTTTCGTGAGTTTCTATCGTGAAATCGTTTCTGATGACAACTGTCGGTGGTTCTATACTTGGTAAATATTGCGACATTCTGGAAAACTCTATCCGGTTCTGTTCCACGCGGTTCTGTTCCACGCGGTTCTGCAAACTGACTGGGCTGGTTTTCGCTAAAGACAATGCTGCTTTAGAATTCGTCAGAGTGTTGGGAATTAAACGAGTGGGAGAGTGAATGCTCGAATTAGAGATACGACTGTCCAACGAAAGCAAGGGACTTTGAGATAAAACACATGTTGTTCCATTCGGTTCCCATTTGTTCAAAACAAAGCCGCCTTCGACAATGCCATTCATCGGGATACCCAAATCATTCAAACGAGAATTCATTTCCATATTCGAAAGAGTGACATCAACATCTGAAGCATTTCTCGGATTCATACCATGAAGCGAAAAAATTCTCCTTGGCTGCGCTTCAATCACATCATTATTATATTGTTGTCTCTCAGTTTTCTTCCATTTTGTTGCGCCTTTACTTGAATCACTAATACGGCTTCGTTTGTTGTTACTCTTTTGCTGTCTTCCCACGCTCTTGGGATTTAAAGGAGGCGAGCTTCTCACGCTTTGCATCTCTTTCGTGAACTGATTCATAGATCTGACATTAGCAGCCCCTTCATTAGATGTTGTGATGCTGCAAACGGGCACGCATTTGTCTAGTTTTAATGCAGTCACTGGTTTATGTTGCGACTGCAAAATAAACTTTTTCCGGGCATTGTCGGCAACCTGGCAAGTTGTATTCAATGGCACTGCTTGTTGACAAGCGCCTTGTGTTCGGGGCTGAAGTAAGAGCTTTGAACCTTGAGGCAACAAATTTCTACCAATACTATTGACATCTTTACTCAGATTTTCAAATTTTCGATTTACAGACCGTTGACTTGTTTCCTGTATTGTAGGACGTAATGAAGATACTGAATTTTGAGTTCCTTTCCTGGATAAGATGAAAGCCATATGACTTCTGATATCATTGGAATTTTGGCTATCAGCCGTTAAACATCTTGAATACGCGGGTGGATTACCGTCATTGCTAATACGCTGAGTGTCATTTGAAAGTCCAAGACTGTTCAGCTGCGTTCCAGCACGAGATGAATGCATTGCTTGTTGCAGCGGAATCGAATTTCCACTTGAAATGCTACTTACAGTTGCTGTGTCTTGATTGAAATGTCTTTCAATGCCAGGTCGCGATCCAAAAGCAAATGAAGGCATTGTTTCCATCAGCGCCCTGTTGTTCGCAGGCATGCTCGATTGTTGGTGGCACTCTAAACTGTCAAAGTCGCTCAACGGCTGTAAACTTTCAGGTGAAACAGAAACCTATGATGGAAAATAAACACACTTCACCAGTTTCTATAATAAAGAAAGTAAAATCGACATCGAACTGCTATTCAAACAATTGTTACGACAAAGGCAAAAAGACAAAAGATAAACAATCGACTAAGCGGTTTTATAATCTTTATTTTGAAAAGATGTGAAAATGTATAAAACCAAAAAATCCACGCGGCCAGTAATTTATCTGTCCTTGTATTGTGCATATACTGTAATTGTATTTTTAATCAAAAGTTAAGGTTATTTTAGAACAAAAAAGTCACATTCAAGCATAACGAGTACAATTTGTTATTTATTGCATACATTAACAATTTATCATTAACCTGGTTTTCATAACCCCGCAAATAAATTTTTACCATGTACTTTTTCATTGTTTTCACTTATTAAAGAAATATACTTGGGGCAAGTCTACATTTCACAGGCATATGACATATAAATAGCGAAAAATGGTTATCATCAAGTCAATGTTCGTATCCGGTGAGTTTGAGAGTTTCCGGTTTGCAACCTAGAAAATGTAACTGGCCTTCCGCGGCAATAATACAGGAATATAACAGGAATATTCCAGTTATCCAGAATTATACACTATATGTGTCCTGTTCATTCATTTTAAATTCTTATATTCGGCATTTGCACACAGTTTTTTCTATTTCTAGTCTTTTTTCTACGATTTTACATCCTATAAAGATAAAGCGGAGGCACAGTTGCTCAAAAGCGGTTATTGCGTCCAAAATAGGCCTGACAAATTTTAGAAGAGGCTATCATTGATTCGCGAATGCAATGGAGCTGAATCTATAAATCTACGAGGTTATGTGGGGAAAAAATCATGTCTTCTTTGACAATGGTGCCTCGTTCTGCCCCAAGGAAATTGCTAAGCAGCATTTTTACCTCGTTCAGGCATTCTTTCATTGTTTATTCATATAATTCCTGCGCAGCGTTTCACGAAGCTTGTGCGGTCATCACATTGGAATTTGGGTGTATCTGTATCTTAAATCACCAGGTCTCCTAGTTTCGTTTCATGGTAGTGGCTTTTTCTGGCTATTTTTTTTATTTTACCCTGTTAAATTTTACCTTACGATTCTTTAGGCCATTGCGTTCGTACATGTGGTGTAAGTAAGAGGTATTTCTGTGTAATTTTATTTTCTTATTTTATCACTATAAACCTAAACCGCCTCATTTCTTAAGTAAAAAAATGGGCCATCAAAAACCCTCTTTGGCCTTTTCTTTGTCTTCACAAGAGGCTCGAAAGAGGTGTAAAAAAGTTTACCAAAATATTGTGATTGAAAACGTCATAAAGAGACCTGATGGGTTGGGGGTCAGAGGGCATGAGGTTCAGTCACGCCTATTATTTATATTAATATGCTTTCAGAAAGGTCACTATTGCAGACTGCTCGTTCGATCCACGGATGCATGTGATTATTTATCTTTTTTCTCGGCGGCCATTACTGTTGGTTCTTACATTGGAACTCTTTGCGACATGGCTAGAAATGTTTATTTGGTGCTTGCAACCAAACAAATTTTGCCTACAAACTTCCTGCAAAATATTGGAAATATAACATAATAAACAATGTAATTTTCAACAAAATTCTACAAAAGTTCCTGCAAGACCACTTTTTGAAAAAATTCCTGCGAAAATTGGTCACACGGTCGGGTGATTTTCATGCCATGTCTTTGCAATTGATTAAAACTATATAATAATGACTATAATAAACGCTCAAAAACTCTCATTTAACGGTACCTTATTGGAAGCCATTGTGACAAAAATATGGTCCAATTCTCAACAGCAAAACAATCAGCAAATAAAAGAACATCGAATTTTTAAATTAGCTGCCAAATGTTTTCGTTCGACGCATTAAACATGAATGAAAAGTGAAACTAAATAAGATAAACACACTGAATGAATTGCGTCAGCAGGTTTGGTTCTCAAATCCATTTATTGTTTCAATAAACGTAAGGAATAATTCTTCAATTAATAAAATAAACAATGCCAAACTACTGGGTGTAACAATAGACAATCAACTCAAGTTTGACTACCACATCAAAAATTTCTGCAAAGAGGCAGGGAAAAAAGTAAATGCATTAGCTCGAGTAGCCTCGTATATGAATGAAACAAAACGAATACTCATGATGAAAACTTTCAAATTGTCAATTTTCAATTATTGCCCCTTAGTTTGGATGTTCTGTAGCAGAAGAAGCAGCAACCATATAAATAAAATACATGAAAGAGCATTAAGAAATACTTACAGAGATTACCACTCAACTTTCGAACAATTACTAACCAAAAGTAATACTATTTCAAACTGCAAGCTCTCGCAATAGAGATCAATTAAACACTGAACGGTCTAAATCCAACATTTATGAATGAATTCTTTTCTGTAAATGATCTTCCTTATCAGTTAAGGCAACCCCAATTCTCAAAAATGGAGCCAAAATGCAAAGTTTATGGATTCAACACTGTATCATACAGATGTCGACGGGAAAATACTCAAGGCTATCGTGTTTCTACTTATGAGAGACACTTACTATAAACTATCCATTACAAAGTATGTAAGATAAAACAAAAAGAAAGGGTGGGGCTGCTGCAACTTACATTTGAAATTTACTGAAAGCGTTGAGTTGTCTTAATGTATGATATTGTGGCATCCATGATCGTTCTGTTATGGTGCTCCATTCCAGAAAGCATAAAAAGTTCTCCAACATTAAGTATTTTCAAAAACCGAATAAAAGACGTACAATCCTTTAGTTGCACTTGTGACGTATCCAAAATGTTGGCTACGTATGACACAGTCACTCATTATTATCATATTTTGTCAATAAATTTGTATATTCAACCATTATTTACGGTATTTCATATCTTTTATACTAGTTGGTATGAATTAGCTGTATTGTATTATTTTAATATTTGTTTAGCTATGCAAACCAACTTTAAAGAAAGAATAAGAAAAATAAAAAAAATAAATAAAAATAAGGGAACTTTAGAGTACTACAAATGGTACGGAAGAGTACCCTTCTAAGATGTTTCTTGTTGTCCTTACCTTGTGATATTTGTGTTCGAATCTGGTGTCATTGTTCACGTATTTTGGATAGCCAACTTGATCTCTCATTGCATCAGCCTTTAAGGGAAAAATTTCCATTACCAATAAAATTATAAAATTTAAAAATTTAGAATCATTACATTTGGTATTGCAAGTCTCTTGGTCTATTCGCAGTAGTGAATAATTAAAAATAACAGCAGAATGTACCTTTTCTGCAACAGCCTTTTTTGTTGTTTTGTCCATCCACTCTACCGATTGTACGTTGTCTTTGAATGCTGAACGAATGTTTTTAATCATGTCTTCTGCCTGAAAGCAACATAAATTGTTAAAGGAAAAACGTCATGAAACTTTCTTTGAAATAGAAATTATAAAATATACACTCGAGACAATCATTTACACATATCTTGGTTTCCGTATGCACTAATTTCAACTTAATAAAGTTATCATTTAGCATAATTTGAAGATATACTTTAGAAATATATTTTGTGGTCATTTAAATTTAGCTATTTAATTGAGAACTTACATGCAAATTTTGAGTAAATTTATGCGAGCTTGTAAATTTATGTCTCATTGGAAGAATTCATTTTTCGAATTCTACAATGGCTGTCCATTTTGTCACATTTAAATTTTCCAATCTCTCGAGGTTTCAGTCGAATGTTGATTTCTATTCTTATTGTTTCTCATAAACCAATGCGGATATTGTATGAAATAGCCCTGGGTACGAGGTTGGTCACAGTTATTCGATACTGTAAATTTTCAATTCGTAATATCTTCAAATTATATCTAGGCCGTGGATATTCTTTCGACAAAGTCATTGTTTTAAAACAGTATCTTTTTGTTTAAAAGTCATTCCAAGAACTACAAACAAAGGATAAATTTTTTACCAAGGGTTATTTTAGAATTTTAAATAGCACTGCAGTTTCAAGGATAATCCTTTTTAAGAACAATACATACTGTGCTTTTATATCCGGTGTTTGGTCTCTGTTTGATGTACAATGAACCGAGGATCTCTCCAAGATATTTATTCGTATACGAAACACATGTCTTCCATCGTTTTTGTAAACCATTCGTGCCTTCGCTCTTCTCCTTGTAACGCATCCTGGCTCTCAAAAACTTCCCTGATAAATATGGCACTTGCTCTTGAATTACACTCCAAACTATGTAATTTGTAAGAACACTAGTAAAAGATATTTAGATTCAAAATCTTTCAGCCATTTGTGGGTTTCTATTTATTCAGGTAAAATGTTCATATAATTTTATACCTGGTTGACTAAAAAAGTTCTCTCCATTCGTTGTATTGTTCTGCGAATTCTAGAGATGGCCAAACAAGTAACTTAAATTTAGATATATAACTCAACCTTGTGTGATAATTCACGGAATGGACTTTCCAGAAATGTTTTCAATAAATTTCGAAACCTAAAGAAACAAATTTTTTCTATTTTCGTAAAGTTCTGAGATAACCCTTTGGGTGCTTGAGAACAATTGCAGAAGGAAAAGTGATGCTTCTAAATCGAATTGATCTTTAGGGTATTTTTACGGCAAACAAAGGACAGAATTTGCAGAATAGCTGAAAAAGCATCGGAACTTATTTTTGTCAACCTCTTATTAATTCATGACATTTTAAAGTATTTTGAAAAACTCTAATACCAACTTTTTGATTCAATTTATAACAATCATCATATCACGTTTTAACAAACAAACAAACAAATATATTAAATTTATTATCAGAAACTTGGTAAGTTGGTAACAATCAACTGAAAGTTGGAAGATAGAGATGGGTTATGGTCAAAGGTAAAACTTCACCAACATGCATACCAGAGTCAGGAAAACATTCCGGTCGCACGGTACTGACCAGAGAATGGTTGAAAAAACAAAGTAAAATTATCCACCACACCCAAACCAGGCCAGTTTTCCATTGTTTAATGAAGAAAATTTCTGAAAATCAAACTGAAAATTTACACTAGGAGGAAGATTGATCACTCTTCTGGACTTTAACCAGCACATGGCAATAATTCTATGGTTTTAAAAGTTAAGTTTTAAGTAAATACGTTGGTTCAATTTCATAAATTCAAAATTTCAGATGTTAAAATGGGGTTATTGAAGGCTAAATTTTAAGATAATGAGCATTGCGTTATTTTCATTTTACTTTTTTGGTGTTTTGTTAACAATTGCCATCATCTTTTTCAGATATTCCAGCGTAGGAACTATAATTTGTTCGTCCTTCTTTATTTTTGTTCGATTCTTGAATACTTTGTTGATATATTTCAGCCATGGAAACTACAAAAATGTGAGGTGAAAATATAAATCATGGTTACTGGTAAAATATTGTATGTATTATATGGTTAGTATTAAAATGTTAGACCCAGCAAAATGTTATTGGGATAGCAATCAGTTAAAAACAATTTTAGTACCACAAGTAAAAGAAATCGCGAAAGAGTATCACAAAAATTGGAAATAAAAATGATAAAAATGTATATTAATTGTTGCAGTTTTATTCATTGTATATTTCTTAACTTATAAAATCTTTGAGATATTCATTA
The DNA here is from genome assembly GCA_036873815.1 of Phacellophora camtschatica. Lineage (NCBI taxonomy): Eukaryota > Metazoa > Cnidaria > Scyphozoa > Semaeostomeae > Ulmaridae > Phacellophora > Phacellophora camtschatica. Next base: position 15,922 of record JAYJMH010024259.1, read on the forward strand.
TTTGCCAACATTATTTAAGTAATTTCTTCAATTTTTGCAAACTTAGTCAAAAAAATTTGAAATATTTATATTACAGACTGAGGGAAAAATCATTAATTAAAAATGCTCACGTCAGGAACTGCTTTGGCTAATTGTCCAATAGTCATGCGATTAAACTTAGTCTCTGTTTTAGCATCCATTTTTACGGTTATCTGTTACAAAAAGAACAATAAAGAATAGTTGAAAAATTCAAACAATGTTAAACAATATACTGCATAATCTATTTTTCTTCATAACATCGTACGGCAATTTTAACTGTTACAACAAAACACAAAACACAAATGGTAGGTACACTTCTAAACTTTCTTAACTGGATACAACAATAGATGGTTACAAAATTTAAAATGTGCTGCCAGGGGTATAGTGGGAAAAGAGGTTTTCATAGGGACATTTGTTCTAAGGTGAATGTGCCAGTTTGTTTTCAGTTTACGAGACATTATGGTAGCTCTTTTTCTAAAGTTTTAACATCTAAAATTTAATCTAGTCTTTTTATTTCATTTGATGTTATTCAATAAATTTAATGTTCATATTGTCTTTTTTTCACATCACAACTTACACCGTTATTAATTGTCCAATCTTCTCACAAAAACTATGTTTCTGATTTGTGTTCAAGTGAAAAAACATTTTGTTAAATGGGTCGTACATCATAATAATTAAGAAGTTTCCATCCTGTCCCAGTTTGTTTAGAACTTGCACATACACTTTTATATAAATATGACATATACTTGCGGTGCCTTCAAAGTCAAGTGATGTTTATTGCTCTCTCCCCTCATAACTCAAATTCATTTCCGGGATAGCTCACTCCAATCTAAATATCTGCCTTCGGCAACAATAGCAATGAGAATATCATATTTATTGTTGAAAGGTCAAAGAAATTCTTTTATTTCTGGTTGGCTTATATATGCTCTATTTTATTTTCTGATTCTATTTCTAATTGTTATATTCTACATTTCTCATTTTTTAGGCTGAGGTAAAAGAAGAAGTCCACAGCACAAGACACTGGGTTTTTTGTTCGCCGTAGGGTGAATTGTGAGACTTTCAATATTTTCTTGCACATCAGAATGTCAAAACAATTCACATAAAATCTATTAGAAAAAGTATTGCTTTATATCACTAGATTAAACGTTGAATTAGTGTGGCTTTTCTTTCGAATATGTAGCAGCATCACTAATAAATTTGCCCTTACTTTTGCTAACTCTTTTTCAAAAAGAACTGTCTCTTTGGCTTGTTTCTTTACATCTTTGCTTGCGCCTAGCAGCGTTGCTACATCAACAAGGTATTCTTCATATGCAATCAATGACTATAAGAAAATCAAAAAGGCAAAATCAGCAACAAATGTCTACAAAAAATGTACACCAATCATCATTTCCAATACATGAATTAAAATAGAAAATGACCACGAAATTAAGCTTAATGATCAAATTTTGCATAGGCCTAAAAAATGTTATTTATTGTTATAAAATTTGTCTTCTGACTAGTTTGAAACAGAACAACATTATGTGGTTTTTGCAGTCATTCTTTTTGTAATTATTTTTTAAGAAAAAGTTAAATATTTTCTGAAATAAAGATAATTCTTACTTTGGGTTTCTCAAAGTATATTTGTCTTGGCAAGTTTGGTCCAGCTTGGTCTACCTAAAATACAAACATGAAATGAAAATTTATTGTTGCTGGCGTAGCCAGACTACACTCCAGATCGCTTCGTAAATTTGAAATAAAATATATTATTACTTTATTTGTTTGTTTTCGTTGTTTTTATTAACCAATGTTTTTATAAATTCGATAAATATTCTAAGAACTATTTTTTTCAATTTAATTTAATTTTTTTTAAACGCTTCTGACGGCATATATCTAAAAAATGTGAAATGAATATTGAATTAAATACATTATATATAATTTGAAAGGCATTAAAGAGAGGAGTTCAAATATATGCTTTGTTCTAGAACATTAATTAGAAGCTAATTAGTAAACTCTTACATTACCACTTTCCAAATATGGGCATAATGTTGCTACGTGATAGTATAACTTTGAATGAAATTACCATCATCGTGTAGCCAATTAAATTTTAGGTAACCTCAATGGGTTTCAGCACAAAGAATTTTATAGTTTTTTGCAGCGACATTAGGTTTTTTGATGCCCCCCTCATGCTAAGTAGAGTTGACAGGCTGAAACCCTGGGGCAGGTTTGGAACGGGATTTATTTTTGACAGCAATTATGTGTATGCTGGGTGTCGTCTCAGAAACCGTTTCCGCCTTCGATTAAGGTGGTCGTATGGTAAAATTTTGTCAGATTTTCAAAAAATATTTCAAATTTTTTTTTCACAGTTTAATACACTTTCATTATCAGGGAATCCAATTACTTAACTTTCTGAGCCATTTAGAATAGATAAATACTCAAAATTTACAGTAAAACAAGTAGTGGTTGTATCTAAAATCCCTAGCAACGCCTATAGTTACTATTTGTAAACGGTTTCCCCAACTTTTGAGCGATTATTCTGCCCCACATTTGAGGAAAACAAGAAAACAGCATTTCTTCCAATTTGAATCATTGAATTGAATTATGTGAAGTATACACAGAGTACTTGAGCCCCGATTCTGCTGCACAGAAACATCTCCAATCACTGGGTGATGCAGCACAAGAGACATTTTGTGGATTCATGAACATGACGCCACCAATGACAACATCAACATTTGCTGATGAAAATTCAAGAATTCATGATGCCTATGTCACCACTTGCCAAAGAA
>JAYJMH010024270.1:0-18696 GCA_036873815.1 Phacellophora camtschatica
AACAACTGTCTGTAATCTCAGCATTTAAAAATCGAATAAACAGAAAGTAAGTTTCATCATGGCGTACATATATCTAAATGGATGGAAAAATAACTTGAAACTTGCCAAAAATTAATAAAAAAATTATTCCAGAAGAAATGTAAATTTTTCCTTCCCCTACATTTTTTCAACCTATTTTGAGAAATTAGAAGATCGAAATTCTGACAATTAACAAGTACTGCACAAAATTTATCAAGCCTTCTCCGTGCTCCATCTGAAAGAGCCCAAGACTTTTATCTTCGCACTGACCACAGACTACAGTTTTTAAGGGCACTTTTTTAAGGGGCTCTTCTTTTAACTTTTTGAGATAAAGTAAGGGCACTTTTGCTAATTTTTTTAACATTGGAATAGGCACTTTCTTGTAATAATTTTTTTCAAAATTGTAACTATGCGATTTTTTATTAATCTTCGAGAAAGAGGGCCCTTTAATCTATTTTTTGGGACTAAAAGAGACTCTTTAAAAAAAAATTGTGATTATAGAAGGGCACATTTCAATTTTATCAGAGTAAAAAAGGCCACTTCACCTGAATAAGGGCACATTTTTCAAATTTGAGGGCACTTTTTCAATGTTTGCAAAAAACTGAGATGGCATGTGCCCCTAGTGCCCCCCCCCAGTTCCTACGTCTCTGGTCATAAACCATGATTATACCCAGGGTTAAGTCCAACAGGCAGGTGATTGTGGTGTGGTGGGCCATTTTAACAATGTGAAATCACACCCTAAAATTTATCAATTTTTCAAAAACCATAGTCCATACCCCAATAAATATAAGAAATATAAAATGCACACCCTAATAATTAATAATTACAGACCCTGAATAGAACATACACACCATATTTTCTCTAATAAACGCCCAGGGCATTTATAAAAGTTTTTAGATTTTGGAGGGGGCATTTATTGTAGATGGGTGCTTTTAATAGAGAAGGGTGTTTATTAACACGAAAATTTTTCTCGAAAAAGATTGGTACTACTTTCCAAAAGGAAAAAATTGGATATGAAATTGTACAATTTTTGAAATAAATACATTTAAGCTTATCATTTTGTCTGATCTTACCATTTACAAACATGTTCAAGCCTTTTTCTGAGGTTCATTGTTTTAGGAAATACATCTTGGACAATATTCCAATAAACGCCCAGAGGTGATTTTAGAGGGGTCTTCTATGGGAACAAGGGCATTAAAAAGAGAAGGGAGTTTATAACAAAAAATTGCACAGGGGGTTTATTGGAAAGGGGCTTTTATTGGAGAGGGACATTTAAAAGAGAGGGAGCATGAATTGGAGAAAATACGGTAATGTAATCTTGAAAGATGATACCACAAAATTTATATTTTCTCAAAAATGATACCCAAAAATTTATTTTCTGCCCAAAGAGCCAACCTCAAAAATGGCATGTCCCACACCAGTATATTCATGGTAGTTACCCCCCTTCCCCCTGGGAATTGTGGCTGGTCCATGTTTTGACCATTTAAAGATCATAGTTTGACCATTGTCAACCATATTGTTAACCAAGTCCTGAAAGGTTGGGCAAATTGGGCAAATTGTCTTTGTTGGGTGAAATGAAAGTTAGGCGAAATGGTAGTTAAGGCGAAATGGTTTAGGCGAAACGTCCAGTTTCTCCATCTTAACCATAGTCAACCATGATCAGTGCTGTCAGAAGCTGTTCCAGAATGGGGGGAGGGGATTTATTGTTTCTCAAAACAAAGACAACAAAGGTTTAATGAATCAGCTGTTTTGAATAACCTATTGTTCTTGAAATGATTGGGGACTACAGCCACACCCAACCCCTGATTTTCAAGGTTATTATTATGTAGACAATTTATTACATTTGAAAATGTTTTTGAACTTTTTTTGAATGACAGTGCAAAACATTATTTCAAAAATTTTATATATTTTCCCCAAATAACCATAGTTGATTATTCCTTAAGTGCCATGGTTACACCCCTTTACTTTGTGACTTTTGTTTTATTTTCCTTTTTACACCTTTTTACACAATTTAAAAAAATTTTGAAAAAATATTTTTTAGTGGAGGTTACATTCACATTTATTGACAGGGTTTACAACTGATATTGATTTCTGATGCTTTTCATACTTAAAGCTTAGCTTATAAAGCAATCTTATTGAACAGTCATATGCATGATGTAGACCTAAAACATGTTCTTCTCTGCAGTGGTTTCATTTTTCTTTTGTAGTTTTTTGATATTCAATTATGAAATCATGTAGAAAATTATGAAATCATGTGTAGCAATCTTTATTAAAACATAAAATTACCTTTGCAATATGCAATCTAAATGAAAGTTTTTTGGCATGATATCTTTATACAGTTTTGAGGAAATTATCTCTTTGATATGTAAGAAGTGGAATGCAACATTTTTTAAACACATTGAAAATGTGTTTTATTGTAACTCTACATAACTTTTACCAATTATTCAAATAGTTGCCAAATATATTATTTACCATAGTGGGAAAATTTACCAGAGACAGGGAGAATTCACTCTGATGCTTTGACATCATTGAAGATTTGTTGTCAAAAGTAGCATTTTTGCCAACTTGTTGTCAATTATTACACCAGAAATATTTCATATGGTGGGGCATTTTGAACTAAATTCTGAAAACACTAAAAATATATTTTTTGCTGAAAATTTGCCTGGATATCAGAAATATATTGGATCTATGGGTACAACAATTAAAAGTTGCTCTGTTGCTATATGAGTGATCAGTAAGAAGGCATTTTATCAATTGAGACGACTGAGGCAGATTAGACACTATTGGTCAAAAGAAACCACATTATCATAGGTCCACTCGTTCGTTTCATCAACACTTGATTATTGTAACGCACTGCTGTATGGATGTGCAAAACAACTGTTGGATAAATTACAAAGATTCAAAATTTTGCAGCACAAGTTGTGATGGGAGGCCATAAATATGACCATGTGAAACCTCTCTCCAGATCTCTGCATTGGTTGCCAGTGGCACAAAGAATAGACAAAGAAGGTTGCATTATTGACGTATAAATGCCTCAACCGATTTGCACCGAAATATATCTTTGATCTCTTAGAAGTTCAGGAAAGTTGCAGAGTACTGAAATCAAATAAGAAAAACAGACTGAAGCTACCAATGACCAGAACTATAACACTCTGCACCAGAGCTTTTACATATGCTACTCCTGCAGTATGGAACTCGTTACCGGACCACATGGAGAACACACAATGCATGAAAACCTTCAAGAGGCTCCTAAGAACACAATTTTTTGAAATAGCGTATAATTAACATCGGACCAAGGTTGAGTATATATGTAGACATATACATCTTTTTCCAATATGTCATTGAACACTGTAACATGCTTTTTATCTCTTTCTTGCATACATATTCTTAATTTAGATTTTTAAATTGTAAATAAGACTTAAATTTTAAAGCGCAACCGAGTATCACTTAGTATTGTGGCGCTATATAAATTTTGCATTATTATTATTATTATTGATAGTATCAAATGTATTCCCAGAAAAGATTTGGATATAAGTCATTGTGATGATGACAATGAATTTCAAGGTAAATGGATAGATTTTCAAGAAAACAGAAATCTTTAGAAAAAGATCCACACATGAATTTATAGACTCCTTAAAAATTACTCTTACAAAATCAAGAAAGAAAACAAGCTGTTATTGATATATAGAGACTTTAACTATAATCTTTTAAGATTCAATGAAGATAACAAGAAAAATTAAGTTAAACATTTTTCGAATAAGAATAATATGTTTGTAACATTTAATTATAAATATTAACGATAACAATGAGCGATGTTTCAATGTTATCTTAATATCATTTTCAAGCTAAATGAAATAATATGCTGATCAAGAGCAAGACGAGAAAAAGGAGAAGGAAATTCCCATAAGAATAGTTCTTCCTTTTTAGGATCAAACATCTGATCAGCCTGTGAAAAAGCACTTGCACGATCTCAGTAATAAGATCAAGAAAAAAGTTCTGCTTGTTTTCACCAGCAGAAAAATCGGCGAACAAGTAAAATCTCGTGGACCAAAGTCTCCCATTGTGAACCAACAATCCGTTGTTTACTATTTTAAGTGTGATCTATGCGATGCAGATTATGTCGGTTATACATGTCAACACTTACACCAAAGGATCGAGGAACACAAAGCATCGGTTATTGGCTGCCATGTTAAAGAACAGCATGGAATGCAGCCCGTGAATTTGCATAAGCAATTCGAAATATTGCGCAAATGTCGAGTTGTCTAATCTACAAAATTTTGTTCAGTAAGATTTGAAGTCTTTTTTCTAACTTTTTAATGGTCAACCTCTCTTTCATTCTCCCACTCCAGTGACATATTAACTTATCTGTTTTATCCAACCACAACTATGTTGAACATGGCATGGCCACCAGCTGAGCGTATTTTTCTACATAGTGTTATCCACACTAGCAATGCCAAGTCTCTGCAATGGTTCATCAGATGCAATAATTGCTAACCAAGAGTTTAAAGATAAACTTCTGGATGTAAATAAAAAGCCCTAAAAAATTGCTTGCGGAATTTTCCCCTTGCACTGCGAATACTATTCACTAGTTATATGACAAGAACCACAACCACGAGTGACCTGAAAACATTGCCCTTTATTGTAGCAAAATAATTTATTGTTGTAGCCTCCTGTTATATTTTCAAAATAAACTATACAATTACGGAAATTTATCGGTAGGACATTTTGTAACTTGTGCCCTCTATTCCCCAGAAATAGGTGCATTAGCGCCATGGTATCATAGGTTATTCTGTTAATTTAACTGAAAAATTCGATTAGGACCAGCTGTTATTTTCGATTATATTTTCACGGCCATGCCTCTTTTGGCATGAAATTTACAAATGACATCGCTATACGGAGTGCCCTTTTGCGACGGAAGGCAGTTATTCTTACGGGATAGCAAGTGGTTCGAAATGAAGGCAGGAATGCTGCTTAAACGATATCTAATTTTAAGAAGGTGGCTGCGAATTAGGTGCCAGGAGTCGTGCGAGAAATATGGTGTCCAGATTCACCGAAAAATTAGGGACCACACCAGGATCGCCTTTTTAAGCAGATAACATTTTTGAATATTGTTTTTTTTTATTTAAAGACAAATGGCTTAAACCAGTCTGCTTACAAATCGTAAAGAAGGTAAAATAAAGCTCTGTACCCAGCTTTCCCTAATACTGGTGTTAGGTAATGATAGCCACTTAGCAGCGCACAATCAGACATGTGAATGAAATATTTTTATATTATGCATAGTTTTATATTATGGATAAGTTTATATTATTTAATGAAACATCAATTCCCAACGGCTCTCTTGTTTCTGTTATCCTTTTTGCAGAGATCTTCAACTCTATTCCATCCAGAAAAAACAGTGCTTCGGAAGTCCATAAAATGTACAACTATATTACACAGTTCCACTGAGTTCTGCGAGGGCATCATTTGAGCGCATATTTAGTGCCATGCGGCGAGTGAAAACATTTTATGAGCTAGTATTTTGTATTCATTTTACTTGTATTCAAACCATTTAAATCATACAATGTTTTCGAACAATTAGAAAGGAAATCTGGACCGTGTTGAAGTTAAGTATGTTGCAAAGGAATTTGCGGAAAAGACCGAAACAAGACTGAGTTATTTTAATAAACACAAACCATGGATATACTAAAAATTAAATTTTAGATTACAGAAACACATTTCATTTTCGCTTCTAATGAAAATTGAAAGTACTTTCCAAACATTGCTTATTTGTTTCAATTTTTTAATCAAATGACAATTAAATTTAAAATTTAAAAGATGGCTGCAAATAGGATATTTAGCAACCTAGGCAACGACAGCCAATCTAACATTTTGCTATTATCTTACCTTTGGTTAGCCTGCGTGCAAACTACTTTGGCTTTCCTTCGCAGAGGAAAAAAAAGTCTGCACGCATGCTAATGTTTGCCTTTTCTCTGCCGTTTCACTCTTTTAATTTCTATCCCTTCTTCCTTCTTCTTTTTCTCCATCGTACACAGTATGTAACCTAACTTCTTCACAATCCTCACTAACCCGGCCAATAAACCAATAGTATTTTCCAGACTTAGCCTAAAATATTGCAAATGGAGCACCAAAAACCTTACAAGTGAGAGAACCATAAATTAGTTGTCGAGGTAACTCTGCTTTTCTAAATTTGAATTCCAAATTTGCCATGTCATAAGATCTGGGAATTTCACAGCGAATGCTCTCCCGACGAGAATAGGCCAGAAAGTAAACAGGGACAGAGTCTGTAGTAGCCAATCTAATGATTTTTCATATGATTTAAATTTTTCTTTAGCGGTCAACCAAAACAAAATCGTCATTGTTTTTAAACGAAAACATACTTTTGCCAAAAGTCAAGCGTTTGGCTCGTGGATAAACCGATAAATTTTCCATACTTGGGGTTGCTTAGCTAAGCGTTGCGTCGTCTGGTGTTGGCGCGGTTGTTTTACTTCACTTTTTATACCTTCTCCATGACCAGGCCCATACCGAAGAACTGATCCTATTTGAAGAGAACTGATGCTGAAAATTAAATCATTTGCATGTAATATGCCTGAAATATATTTTACACTTGGTGAGTTTCATGAAAATTGTGTTAAAAAATGTCAACAAGTGCAATGAACAGAATTTTTGCCTGACAATGTAACAAGTTAGCAATGGCTTCATCACTCTGGTTGTTTTTATAGAAATGTTTGTAATTTCATTGTGTTCTGTCGAAATGAAAAGTAAAATGTTATTTTGATTCATTCATGAAGAAGAGTGAGTTAACCTCAAGAAAACACCAATAACAAATCGAATCAAAATGTTAGAGGGGCAAGAGATAATTGCGAAGAAATATAAGGTTTTCCTGGAGGTCTCAAAATTTACGTATATCTGAGACAAATTCTTATAAATTTATTAAATTCTTGCCAAAGAAAATTTAATGGTGACAGTGAAGACATTCGAAGTAAAAAGCCTGATTTTCTATGTCATTTACCAAAAATTTGGACGCATATCAAAATTGAGGAATTTTTTTATTGATTAAAAATTTATTGATGTTGATCACTATGTCTACTATTTTTATATTTGCATTGTTTGTTAGATAAATTGTATAATGGCGGATTTACAAAAATGCAGCAACTGTTCTGCTTAATTTCATTTTGAATACCAACTTGCGTGCGCAAAATACTAATCTCCCAATATGATATAGCATACATGTAGACTTATCTTCACATGGGCCCAAGTCAGTCAAAAATGAAATGAATTGAGGAATAAACAACGAATTTAGCGAAATTGGATAAAGTATGGGAAACAAAATAAAAACCAGTATGAAAAACGGAACATGGAATAAGACATGGAACAGAATAAAATTCGGAGTGCCAAAATCCGGAATATACAACTTAAAGATCGAGAAAGTCTGGTTTTTTCTTATCTGGCTTTGATTGGACACTTTTTATGTTCAAGCAACATGTGCTTTGATAATTTTATGTGCCGAAATGGTACTAAATGAAAAATAAAATGTTTGAAAGAATATCTTCAAAATGTCCGCAACTTTAACTTTTCAACTTGTTTGTGGTGAGTTTGGTAACTTTTAGGAGAGTTATGTTATAAAATTGTATAAAATGTTTCTTGTTAAATTTGATTGTAGATATGGTACCAGCTACATTAATGCAAGAATAAAGGAATTGACAAACAATTAATTGAAGAGATGTTAAAAGTAGCCACATGATGCATCGGTTTTTGAGAATTTTCAGGCAAGCAAAGAGAAAATCTCAAAACCAAGACAGCAGTAAGTAATCGTCAAGTATATTTTATTTTATTCTGTTGTCAAGTTGATTTTTATTTCATCATTAAAAAGACATTTTAAAAGTAAGATCTTTGCACTTATGTATAAATAAAAATTTCAATAGTTGAGAGGCTCCTGAGATGCTGTGCTCAATTTGTCAACTCATGTGGAAATAATTCATGGATTTGTGTTAAAGGTTTTTGTGTTAAAACTGTTGGAAAACCTGCAGTGGAAAACCACAGTCAAACGTACTTCCCGGAGGCGAAGGCTGCTCCAATTAGGGATATAACAGGGGGTGCGGTCAGTATCAAGAAGATAAAATATTTTCAGCCAATCAGACACACACGGGTGAAAACAAAATACTCTTGTCTAAGTGAGCAAGATTATTGCACAGATTCATGAAAAATGACGCCCAAAAGTATCAAATAACCTAATGAACATAATTTGCACAACAAATTAGTAACAGAGCAGAGGCTTAATTGCTCCAAGTGGTTTCATAAAAAATTTCCGTACCATCGGTTACTAGGTTTTGGGAAAATTTTCTCCAAGATTGCACAAAGTATGACCCAAGTGTTTTTTTTCCCAATAATAACGCAAGATGCCCAGATATTCTTGCATTAATTTAAGTTTTATGCCCCCTTAGTGTACCATATCCAAGAATAGTTTCCAAACCCTGGTTCCCCTAACAATTCGCAACCAGAGAGTAAGAGATATATAGACTAGGGAATAAATACAAGGTTTTTCGCTAAAAATCAAAACAAAAATTTCCAAGGTTTTTTATTTCCTTAAAATGTTTGTTGCACCAATTTTTCCAAAAGAGAATTTAAAGATCAAAATGAAGACGGTTATTTGAGGATAATGGACATAAGATGTTTTATAGAATTTCTGAACAATTGTTACCAGTCTAATCTATAAAAAAAATGTTTTCATTCAAAGTGTTACTAAAAAAAATTTATTTAATTGTAGGTACCTATTTCCTCTTTCTCTTTGCAGTTTCAACAGAACATTATGATCAATATGAAAAACGTATAAATGCATCAGCTAATTCTCGAAATTTAACAAAACATGACTACATTCGTCTCCATAAAAACTGCAATAAAACGTACAGTCTACGCGCTTCATTGATTTGTACTCTGTTTTCACCCAAACGTAGCGACTATTAGGTGATTTTTCCAGATTGGACTGCAGAAAGAAAATTGTTCTTCTTTATTAATTAGTACTAATTATTAGCAAAGAGCAGAAATGTTTTTTATATGCATGCAGGATAGTCACGTGAGTAAAATTTCCGCGAAAACGATGAAGAAATCTGACTTCAAATCCATGTTGAAGTTTCTCGGTTAAAATGGAATTGCAACATATTCTGATTTACTTGTCCTTAGGGTTCCGTTTCGTTGGAAGGAGAGCAGCTTCATGCGCGAGATTAAGTTTTGTGCAAAAATTAATCTTTGGCCGAAAATCACGAAAAGAGATTCTTATTGAAATTGTTAGAATAAAGAAGGGTTTGAGTATGAGAACGTCTTACAAATTTAGAATCAACTTTTCTCAATTGTGAAGATGATAGATTAGACTTTTCTAACATTAAACCAAACATGGCAGAAACATGAGAGAAACGACCAAAGTCACGGAGGTGTCTGTCAGGCGATTACGTTTTTCTGTGTTTGTTAAGAAAGATAAACTGTTCAAACATATAAATGCAAAACTAACTTTCCATAACCAGTTTGGCGCAAAAACATCTTTTACTTACAGCACTTTCAAATAAACAGCTCAATGGCATTATTTCAATACCGGTCAGCTATATTTCTTGATAGTTTCGATCACGAACAGTATACCAGTGGTAAAAATACTAAAATTCGGGAAACATTAATGAAATTTCATTGAGAAATTTGCGAGCCTCCGTTCTAAAATAGAATGCTTCACACCAATCAGTTTGCAAATTTTGCTTCTTTGTAATCTGATGGGCTCTTTTGGCGGAGTGGCCCGATTTGTTACTAGTTTGATTGTCAGCCCCACTCCGAAAATTAAGGGAACACAGAGGACTGAAGTAGTTAGCATAGGGCAATACCCGACACTATTTAACTATTCTTTTATCTGGTCATGGATATATTGTAATGTAATTTTCAGATTTTTTTCTCAGTATAGATCACCACACGCTGCACTATAAATTAGATGAAAATTTTGCGATCGACCAAAAAATTCGCCTCAAGGGGGCAGTAGAACCAACGGACTCGATCATACTTATGTGGTTCTCTTGCACACTGATTCCCTTTTCAAATTTCAGTTTTCGTCAAAAATACTTCTGCTCTTTGTTCTAATTATTGAGAAATCAAGAGACAGCATTCGTGAATGCATTTACAGAAATGCATACCGTAGTGCTTCGACTAAATGCCCCCTCGAAGAAACACCCCCTAAAAGTAAACAAATTTTAGTAGGCGTTCCCTCTTTTAAAAGTGAACAAATTAAATAATAAAATTTAATGAGAAATAATTAAGCTTTACGGTACACCTATATTTAGGTTTCATCTGTGTGCCAGTTTCACCATTTTTGGGCAGAAGTTATTTGCAAATATTCCTTTGATAAATTGTTAGTTTTAACTGATAGGATAAAGATAAAAAATATTTATATACAATATATTTTAAAGCGTTTACTGCAGCAACCGTTACTTCTACGTCATATTTACAACATTTCTAGCAATATGAAGTATTGGAAACTTGCAAGAATATGGTTTATTGATTTCCCATAATAAATTATTCCATGCATCAAGCCAGATAGCTTTTAAACCGGAAAATTGCATTGTTTTGAAAGTGCATGTAAAATATTTCGCATTGCAACAATTAATTTGACCCTTGTTGTACTTGACAAGGCAAAATGGAGCTTGATTGGTAACACACTCAAATTTTGATGACTTTACAAACGTCATAACTTTCTTTGGGTCACCCAGTACACTTTACCTAAATATAATATTTGCTAAAATTTAAAACGTTTTGTGCATGTGAAGTAACTAAATATGCATGTAAGCAATGAAAGGGGTATCTAGTACTTTACATGAAGCTAAATACCTCGAAGCTCATGCAAATAATCAAACCATTATTAGGACGATAGAGATCAAAGAAATGGGTTGACAAACAATAACAGGGCAGGGATTCAAGGTCAGTTACTTTATTGGTTGTGTTGGTTGTCGAAAACATTCCTGCAAAAACTTAAATGGAAGTAAATTCAGGTTTTGAGGATATTTTGTAGTAGATGATCCTCTACCCCAAAGTAACTTAAAGTAAATCAACGGATACATAGGCACAGCCTCTAAAATTAGATGGCAGATGAAGCTCAACTCAATTCAAGCATGCGCAGATAGAGCTCAAGCAAAGTGATCACACGCAATTTTCATTTACCATGGCGCGAAGAAGAATTGAAATTCCTTCAATCGATGATTTTGAAACCATTGAATTTTCTGCAATTGGTAGTAGGCTTTTATTATTTGGAAGAAACAACAACGAAATACACAATAAAAAAAAAATGCATAGTCCACCTACAGTACATACAAGCCCAATATCAAACAATCAAGTCCATGGGATCACTATTTCATTCATACACAACAACAAATAATGCATAATCCACCTACAGTAGATACAAGCCCAATATCAAACAATCAAATACATGGGGTCGCTATTTCATACACAATAACAACTAATGCATAGTCCACATACAGTGCATACAAGCCCAATATCAAACAATCAAGTCCATGGGATCCCTGTTGTTGTCTGCCATATTCGTTGACTATAATGGGCAGCACGGAGATTTGACTTCTCCCTTGAAAGTGATCACATGATCTTTGAGTTCCTCCGATATGATTGGAGGAATAGCTGTATCTGTATTTAGATTTCCCAGTCCCCTGGCGTTTCGCCATTTTTATATCTGTTGATTTACTTTAACCGCCTTAAAGCCCCACTTGTTTTCCAAACTAGAATTTTGTTCTGTTTTCACAAAAACGCCAATCAATAATTTCCGTTATTTAATTTCAGTCCAAAATTGTGAAAACCTTGAATGCATCACTGAGGTTGTCAATAATATTGGAAATGATAGCAAGAACGTGAAAGTCAAAGATGGGAGAAAGGCCGACAGTGGTGTGGAACCAAGCTTGTTAGGACGTTTTTCATGTTCTTTAAGGAGGAAGAAGAAAAAGAAACCGCCGACCGAACATAACAATTGCAAGTCTATATTCTACTATATTCTAAGTTCAAAAACTACAATTTTATTCAGATTAGGAATTAATACGTACAACTTTATCGAAAACTTTTCTTACAGACTAAAGATTTGCCCATTATGAACATTTTTTCATTTAAAATTGGAAATGGATCGAGGTTTACATATATTTATGACAACATACTTATCACCAATATTCACGCTTCAGTTAGAAAAGTTTTGCGCAACATTGCTAAAGATTAATGAAAAGATTTTAAATGAAATATTTTGATAAAAAATTAAAATAATATTTCACATGTTATTTCAATGATACGTTATCAGATCACGAGTCACGAATTACGAGATCATGAATCACGAGATCACGAATATTTTATCTGCCAAAACTTGGGGTGGCGAAGGCCTTGGCTTGACATACTTTCGTTTTGTAAATCTTATTAAATGGTCTACTTTTGATCTACAATTTTAGCTCTGTGTTTCAATATTTTTGAACGTAAGTGTCCCTATAAGAGTTTGCAACTTCGTGTATTGTAAGTACATGGCACCACTCTCAAACATGATATTTTCAGAAAAACATATTTATGTTTTCTTGAAACTGTTAAAGATTTCTGAACTCGAATTGGATAAAAATTTAATATAAATTTATACAGATTTTGAAACTGCTCTGTACAACGAAGATATTTTTAAACAATTCTGATTAAATTTTCAGTTGGAAAGAGTTACTCTGTCTTAACTTTTAGGTTTAGAGAAAGAAATTTCAGCACCCAACGCTATTAACTTGGCAGATAACAAAAACCTGCATGCTGATGACCAAGCGTCAGGTGGGTTTTGAAATTTTTAAACGTTGTTATACTGCACGTGAAATCCTGGTAAGCTCGTCAATGTTGTTTTTTTCAGTCTTTTTCTTAATAATTTATTCCACATTTACAATTTATAGCCTGATTTAAATTCCTGATTCTGTTTTCGCAAATTTCTTTTATTTTAGGCAGCCCCTTTACTTTATTCAATAAATATGCAAATAAATATTTTTGTGACGAAAGTTAAGCTTGACTCAAGTTTAGCTAAATATTCTGCTAAACCTTAACCCTTTCTCCCCAGGAAGGGCCATATGGCCCATTGCTAAACAACTCAAAATTTCAAATTTGTAAAATTTTATATGAGTTAAATGTAGACATTAATTTATATTATTTTCTAATATTTATCTTTTGAATTAAATTGTTTTGTAAGTGTCCCGCCCCTCTGAATAATAAAATTTACTTCGGATATACATGCTAATTGGAAACAAATCTGCGCGTGAAAGGCGTGAAACACAAATTCAGAAATATTTCTGCTAAATATTACTGGGTGTCACAGCAAAAGGCTACGGACTTGATCGAGTCTAACGATGAAAAAAGTACCTAATGTGCTCCGAAGTGTTTTTGATGTTACTCATTCATTGTTAACTTAATCAAAAATAACTTGTTTGACACTTTTGGTACCTTGTAACTTGAGATGTTGATTTTCGAAGTTGAAATTGTGTGTTTAGTGTGTACAAAGTATGATTAGAAAATATGTAAATTGAATAATTATTTCATATATTAACTGATTTAGGACCTGCTGAATCATGCAAAACAACTGTCATCGTCAACGTGCTGGGAGGGTGTGCATTTATAGGAGATCACAATATAGGACATATTGGCCAGGATTCAATATTAAAAAGTAAGGCTCATTATATACATCATGCAATTTACGTTATGCTACGTACAGTCTTAACCATTACATAAGAACCTACATTTTGGAATTTAACCTGGGAAGGTTCTTAAATTATATTAATATCTTAGCTAAACAGTGCAGGGGTTGGTGAACAAAAAGTACTCAATTTTACTTGGTAAATATCTTTACACAATTTTCACTATTTATTTAGTACTTTGACAACAAAATATATAAATAAACATAGAATATACAAGTTTTAAATTGTCATTCAAACAGGTTTTCAATTTTTAGTCAAATGGATAAAGGTATTTAAGCCTTTCACTCCTTAAAGGTGGCAAAGGTGGTTTTTATATCTATCGGTTTTTACTGCATGGCCAAGCCTGTTTTACATTAATTTACTAAATTACACGTGATAACTTTGCAAACTCGAGCTTTCAAACATTAATTGGTTCAAGTTTTAATATATAGAACACTCTCTAGTAATATGCAAAGCAGTTTTAACTTGACGAGGTTTTCGAGTGCCTGCTTCGGAATTTCTGACCATTGTGAAATTGGCGGTTTTATTCTGAATTAGTTCCGAGTTTACAATACTTTTTTTGCAAGAGTTCCTACATTGGCAATTTGTTCCGTTTTATTCCGAATTCATTCCAAATTAGCTCATGTACATGTAAACTTGACTCAACGAGCATTTTGGAACCCAAGAAAACACATCAAATGTATTCGCGTGATGGCTCCGCTCTAATTATTCAAACTCACACGGACTTGCACGAAATATCAAGTGTCACTATAATCGTTTGAGGATTTGATTACATATATTCCTTTTGTTCCGATTCTTACAGCTGAAAGGCCTATTCAAGGCTTCGCTTTAAATTTGTTCAGTCATTGTTGCCATGAAAATCATGCTGTCCGGAAAGTTCGAAAGAAAATTTGGAAGCAAGCATTCGGTAAAATTACAGCTTTTTCTCAAATATATTCGGAGTTTATTTCCAATAGCTGACGAATTTCAAATTCCATCAATTTGAATATTTTCAGTCCACCTGTTGATCACGAATTCGTTAGAAACTTTTTAAAGCAGGCCTTCGGAAAAAATTCTATTCTTTCCCGAATCCATTCCGAATTCATTCAGGATTGGCCAGAGAACTTTAAATTCGCTCAATTTGACTCTTTTCTGACCATTTCCCGAATTGTTCTGAATTTTGATTTGAAGAGTTTCACTATAAAAAAGTTCGGAAAGTAGTTCCAAAAATATCGTAACTTTTTATGAATTTCTCAACAATCTAACTTAACAACAATTTGGTCCCAGATGAAATTTCAAGGCATAGAGCCCATTGTTCTTACCCAAAGTAGAATGAGAAGAAGTATTAATCCTTGACAGCTACGTATTCTCAAATGGCACCGCGGGCATTAATTGCCACTTTTTTCTACTCAATTTCTATACGCGAGTCTCTTCTTCGCAATTGAGCTTCTGGAGAATTATACTGAAATAATTCTCCAATTCCTTGCAGAATTTCAGGGTGTTTCTTCACTAAATGTTTGCGTTCATTACTAAATGTATGCGAGAATCATAAATTAGCACAATAACCATAGTCATAAGAGAAACTCTAGTCTGGAAACTAAACAATAGCGCATTGTTTAAACCTCTATTCTGCTGTCTCAACCTGAAACGACTCATCACGTGACCACGAGAGTGCATCAATTCTCATACGAAAACTCATTCACAATGGCGACAAGAGATAATTTTATAGAAGGAGATGACTTGGACGCGATTTTGGCTCTTATTGATGAGGATATTTTTGAGCAAGAAAACGATTTGGGGAACATAATAAACGATAGCGTCTCACAGGTAAATAATCTACTTTATTGAATGAAAATAGATCTAGAAATGTTGCTTTCTATGTTCCCGATGTCATGTGTTTTAGGCCTAAAAAAATATTAATGTGCTTTCAGAAAAGGTCACATTATTGCAGACTGCTCGTTCGATCCAAGGACGCTTGCAACGACGTAGAGATAAAATAAAAAACAGCAACGACGCAAAGAAATGTAACTGTTAGATTGGGTTTATTGTTTTTATGGATTTATAAAAAATTAAATGCGTGGTAGATTGGGTTTATTGCGTGTGTGCAGTGCAGTGCAAGTATGTTTTCTCTTGACTTGGAAATATTTTTATTATTTTTACATTACAACTATCACTTATTCATCTGAAGTAATTATCTTAGTTTAGCAATCATATTTATAATATATAAACTGCTGACCCTTTTCTAATTTCTTCTCAGATCGGACAACTTGAAGTGGAAGAAGAATACAAGTGTGGCGACTGCCAAAAAGTGTTGAAGTCAAAGCGTGGCCTTAAAAGACACCAGACCATAAGTCACAAAGGAAAACCAACCAAATCAGGGGACAAAAATATTATGATTACGCCTGAGTCCATTCTACACCCTCTCCAATTTAAGAAAATTATCAACAATGCATGTGAAAACATATGGAAAGAAGGACTTTACCCTCCTGCCATTTTAAATGAATTCTATAATTTCAAAATTAATCTTGAGGATGCACTTGTGACATATTCCCACATCAAACATACAATCTGTCAGTATAAGGGGGATGCTGAAAAGTTTTACTCGTCGTTTTATGAGTCTGTCACAAAAACAGAAAACTTGTTCAAAAATGTTTCGAGAAAATGCAGCACCATACTTGGGTTTGAGATTGCAAACCATGTTTTGGCACACTTGAAGCAAACAAATTATGTTGGGGGTGTTGTGCAGCAAAAATTTGAGGAAATTTTATTCACAGATAAAGATAAGGCCTGCATTGGATACCTTGGAGGATATGTGTTTGGGACTTTCTATAAACGCATAAGGAACTCAAAAAAATGGCAAAGTCAAGAAAGTCAACAATATCTTGCATTTTTATCAGGTGGAAAGTCTTTATCTGCTGAGGAACATTCAGAATCCTACAAGTTGTTAAATGCAAGAGATAGAGGTGATTTGTGGAAACTCACTACCGAAGTGATCAAGAATTTCACCTTGGCTGAAATTCATTTTCGCAACCAATATGCACAAATTGTAGATAAAGTTGATAGCTTCGCTTTTGTAATGGAACTTCTCCAAGATAGTGAAATAATATCAGCTATTTCTACAATTTGTGCAGCAGTTGAGTAACAAATTAAGAAAGAGGTTGCGATGAATATGTTACGGGATTTGCTAACATTGTTTACCGGAGTACGAGCCCATTCATTTGCAAAGGACATAAAGGAAAAACACACTCTTTGAGAACAGAAATAAAGAAAGCAGTAGTTTTCTGTTAATAAGATATTTTTGAAGATAATTTCTTTGTTTCACTTATGTGTATAATTCTTGTAAATCCAACCATACAAAAGTTGTGAGAAGTGCATTTACTGCATTGTTGGCTATTCTAGAAACTGTTCTTGTTAAAAAATGTAAATTCAGATTGAAAACTTCCGCACTGATGTTTTGGACAAATAACTTTGAACAAAATATTTTCAGACACATTTCACATGTTTTCTACAGCAAATAACATTATTACAAAAAAGCCCCCCATCCCCCAAATCAGTACGACTCCACCATCCCTGAGTACGTATTTATTGGTACGAAAATTGAGACTGATATTTCATTTGGGTAACATTTTGCTGGTATCTGAGAACAGCAAACCATATTAAGTGAAAATAAATTATTCATGTCTTGAAGCAAATTTTATAGTGCTTTTTTAAAAGGTTTTTTGGAAATTTTAACTTTCAAAATTGACAACAAATATGTTTTTGTCATTTTGTGAGTTGAGTTAAGCAACTAGTGTTCAATATCAATTATAATGTTATAATTTGGAATCATGCAATCTAAATTTAATAACTGAAATACCATTTTTTGTTATTTGCAAAATCATCTTTACTACATGTTTTACTCCATCTCATCAGGCTTGCAATTTCTTGTTGCAATGGGAGCAAATATTTTTTGATTACGAATGATTTTTCATCATTGTAGCCAACATCTCTCAAGGATGGATTGTCCATTTTGTGAGCTCAACAATTGATCCAATTGTGATTTTCAAACCTTCATACGTCTGCCAAGATATGAACATTCTCGCTCTGTCGGCCTGAGAAAACGTGCCTGGTCGCTTTTTGATAGAATCAAGCCAATCTTCAAAGTATTTCAAAAACACATCTTTGAGCGAAGTGAACCTTTCATCATTCACTGATGTGTATGGCATTAAGGCTGGCTTTCTTTTCAGGTGGTGCTCTTTTGTGTTACGCACATTCAAGCAATCAAAGAATGTGTCAAATAACTTGCACACTGCTGCAGTAGCTTGTGCTTCTGGAGGTCAACACTTGTTGTACTTAATACTTGGGCTCTGCCAGCCCAACATTCATTACGGAATATGAGTTCAGTTGAATGTGCTCATTTGTAACCCTTGGAAGTAAGTGCAGCCCACATTCCAAATCCTCATAATAAAGAGCAGCAATGTGACGCCACAAAATATGTTGGCCGTTGTTCCACAATAATCTTGCAATGTTACCAGTGCCAGAATTGGATAAACAATTTCTGGCTGTCTTCATCAAATGAGGAGGGTCGGAGAAGAAGTAAATAAATCTGTCTTCCTTACTGAACCAATTGTAAACCTTGTATACAACATCATCTTTACTTTCTTTCTCATGACAAGATTGTTATGCATCCTGTAAAATTTTCTGTTCGAAGATGCCCCATCACATGTAACTGCAATTACTTTCAACCCAAATTTATATTCACATATGCCAACTGCCATTCAAAAAAGGGGGAAAATTTGAAAAGATGTTGCACTTGTAGTTACAAAGTTTGCCAGGCTGAACTTCAGTGGATTGACAATGCTTCTGATCAAAAAGCTAAAACATGAGATGCTATTTTATCGGTTTTCTGCATGGTGGCATAGTTAAAGGCCTTATGCATCCAAATTTTCCATTAAAATATTTTTTCATTTCTTGAAAATATAATCTTTCCTGAGAAGTT
>JAYJMH010024281.1:0-18687 GCA_036873815.1 Phacellophora camtschatica
CGTTTAAAATTCGATGTTTTTGGACATTTGGGAGAGAAAGAGGCAAAAATAACCATTCCCAGTTGAAATACAGCACTAGCCTCGAGACAAGGCTCTATTTTCGAAAAGGTCCAGTAGAGCCAGAGACGCAGACACAAGAGTTTCCAGGAACTTTTTTTGCGAAATCAGCCACCATATTTGCTTTGCAAAAACGTCATTAGAATTGCAAAAAGAGCGTTTCCCAGCATATCGAAGGGCGTGGTCATTAAAAAAATTTCAAAATGCATGCGCCTTACTTCAACCGCACCAATCACGTCTGCCTCAAGTGAACGAAGCTTTTCAATGCTCAAGCTCATTAGGACATTAAGGCGCAGTGCTATGAAGCAAGATAGACCGAGATATCTTAAAAAGCTTGCTAGTGAAAAAGACATTACAGACGATATTGATTTGGACGAAATTGTGGAGAGGTGGGCAAGGTACCAAAAACAGGAGTTGTCAGTATTGGCCCAAAAGAATAAAGTGCTTGTTACCTTGGAAACGATGGCACTTATTTTTATGTGTTTATAACTTTCTAACGACTTGAGTTACAATTAAAGTGTCTAACAACTTGATGTACCGATCTATTTGAAAATAAAAAACATTTTTGAATTAGAATTATTTGTAAATAAATGAAAAGAGTATAAAATAAGATATTTTTTGTTTTATCCATATCTTAACTTTTCTGGAGCTGGAATACAGTCGGTTCCAGTTATTCAAAAATTCGGTCCCAAACGTAATGACAACCCCCCAATCATTTTATCAATGTGCGCCCCTGGATACACACATCTACATTTGCCACATATTTTCTTGCTAACAAAACATATTAACAAAATTACCAATAACCGAAATGCAGCACTTGAAATCTGCAAAAACCGCAAAACCGCTAAGAAATTTGTCGAAATCTGTAAATTTCCATCTACCTTCTTGAGATATTCCATAAAGCGTCGCTCAAACGCCCCTTTCTTTTAAATGTCACCTGGAATAAATGCCCCTCTAAAAATTAAAAGTTTAGTAAAACTCTCATAAGGAGGCGTTTATTCGAAACTGTAGCCCTTTTCCAGTGGGTGGGATATCACAACTAGCTTCCCTATGGCTAAGTTGTTATATGAGCAGGGTATCAATTTAAGTTAGGAATGCTCAGTGCTAAGGGTGCGACCAATGGTGCGTTTGATGGAAGTAAAGGACGGAGAAGATACAAACATTCTGTATCTGAAGGATCACAACTGTATCAGATCACAACCGTTTACACGGTGCCGGTACAGAAAGTGATCCGAACAGGTACAAGAGTGCTCCTCTTTCCTAGCAGGTACAACTGTGTACCTGATAGCAGGTACATAAAGTGTATCGAATCACTTTTACTCGTGTAAACGCAAGGCTGATCCGATACACTTTTTCGGATCACTTTTGTACCGGCACCGTGTAAACGCAGCCTCAATCCAACTGTTGCATTGTGAACTCAATGGGTGATCGGAAACTGTAAATCATACGAGTCTGCTAAATTGCGTGCCCTCGTGCCTTTTTCCCTTACATGCCCTGGTGTCTTTTTTCTTACTCAAAATAACGTTCAGAAAAGCACAGAAAGAGACAATCAACATATAATATATAAACTAGAAAGTTCGGCAGTTCCATAGAGATGAGGATAAATATCTATGGGCAGTTATTATTATTATTATCTGCATGGGCAGTTCGCACAGTTCACCAAGGCTCAGTAATGACAAGAAGAAAATCATTAAAAATATTGATTAATAGAAAATTAAATACGGGACATTAATGCAATGAAAACTCATTCCATGCTTATTTCCACAAAACCAAAGCTTTAAGTTCTGGGGGATAAAAGTGAATCTTTGAAGCTAAAAATTCGGGATAGTGAGCTTAAAGTGGTGCAAAAAACTAAATATCTTGGTGTAAAGATAGACAATTCCTTGGATTGGAAAGAACAAATTAAGACGGCTAAGATGGTTAATTAAGAGAAAAAACTCTCAGGACCATGTACAAAGGTATTGTGGAGCCACACTTTTGCTACTGTTGTTCAGTCTGGGGTTGCTGTGGTGTGACTGAGATCAGCCAGCTGCAAAAAGTACAAAATCGTGCTGCCCGTATTGTAACTGGCAGCAGCTTTGATACCCCGGGACAGCCACTTATGAAAAAGCTTGGCTGGAAGACCGTAGAGGAACTAATTGCTAGTGAATCTAATATTATGGTCTTCAAATCTCTTCAAGAGCTGGCTCCACAATATATGTGTAATCTTTTCACAAAAATATCCCAGCTAACCTGTAGGAATCTTAAGAATACAGCAACTGACCTAAGGTTACCAAAGAAAAACTCTAAAAATGGACAAAAATGTTTTACGGAAAGAGGTGCCAAGTCTTGGAATGGCCTCTCAAATGAATGTAAGCTGGCATCCTCCCTGAACAGTTTCAAACAATGTATATAGGATGTTTGCCATATGGATTTTCTTTTACTGTAAATATTTATTTTGGATTATAGGGTTTTTTATTAATATATTAGCAACTGAAAGAATTGTATTAGGTTAATTTAGGTTTATGATAGAATTTTAGTTTTTGTAATTTTTGTAATGGAGGGCCCCTTAAAAATCAACATTGTTGAAGGGCTACCCTCCTTAAATATTTAAAATGAAAATGAAATGTGCAAAAGGGAAAAACAACCAGCTCTTTTTATCATTCGATGTTTTCCTTAATTGCAACTGCAAGAAATATCACTACAGCGTTTTCACTACTGCAGTTGTTTCCTTCCTTGTCCAGATAAATGTCGCAAGAAACAATAGAGGTTTGCTTGCGTTCTCTCCTCTAATTGTTTTAAGAAAAAGCCAGTTTATGGAAATCCATCATATTTTTTATTGAGCTTTACATTTGTTCTTAAAAATAATTCAAATAGCACAGTTTTAGGTCAAAGATGATTCAAAACATATAAATTTCCGGATTTTTGGAAAAGGGTGTAGCCACAGTTCCCACTTTGACATTCCCAACATTGATGCCTCATACTGCTACCGCAGACAGAGGCTGGATTTGTGCTGGTTTTGGGGGAAAGCGATCGCCAAATCTTGCCAAATTGTCGGTAAACACGTCATTTTAAAGGCTTTTGTCGGAAAATTTGAGATCCGTCGAGAATTTGAGGAATTTTTTAGCGTTTGACTATCCAAATTAAGGCTTCTTGGACTATTGGGAGGGAGAGGGGGGATTCACAATTTTTGAGTAATAATTTATTTTATATTTTCTTTCTTTCAGAACACCAACAAATTATGTCTCAGATTCTATTTTGGCTTCCCATTGAGAAATTGAGAATTTTTTAGCTGAGAAAATATTATATTTTAGGCCCAAGCATGCTAGTTGTTTATTTTATTTTATACCCAAGCCCACTGAAGTAAATACGCGTTAAAATTCCAAAACATTTCAAAATTACATGTTTAAAAAGACTATCTTGCTACTGCCAAATCACACAGGTGAATTTTTTCTTTAGCGTTACTCCGTGCCTTGTGAATTCTTTTGCAAAACCGAGGTTTTTTCGCAAATTTGCAAGAGTCAACAAATGATGTTTTTATCAAAAACGAAGGTAGATGGCAAAGCTATCTGATTTGCATTCTGCAACTTGCGAAATGAAATGTCGTTTATTTCATATTTGTTGTGATAGTGAACGAAACTGTTTTACCGCGCTTAAAAACCGGTCGGGGCAAGACGTTCACAGAAAATAAAAATAAATAAATAACAAACAAGTTGAAATAAAGAACTCTTTGGTACATCCTGCAACTCGCAGATTCAGTTGGTTGGAGATCGGCTTCGCAATCGGCGAGGCTCCTCGCAAATATGTACTTACTTTAAAATCATGTTTATTTACCTTCTATTTCAAAATTTTGATTTTTCATAGAGTTAACAGCTTTCTTAAAGATATCAATTATTCTTTTGTTTTGTTCTGCTAAAGAAAAACAACAACAAAACAAATTAAAAACAAAAAATTAGTAACACTGAATTTCGACAACGCTTACATGTCGTAAAATAGGCGTATTTTGCTAATGCATTGTGGGAATTAGCGAAAAGTTAATTTACTTCCCTTCAGATTGTGACATGCTATTCATTTTGCAATATTTGCAAACGAAGAAAATGTTGTTCACTTTGCATTGGTTGCGATAGTGAAAATAAATGTGGGGCTCTGCGCATTGTGTTTGCGTATGGGTACCTGGTAATGGCCTCAGGAGCGCCGACAGGGGGGGGGAGGTAGTCGTGGCAACACATACCGCTAATTCTATCTCTATACTTTCTTTTTTACACACCTCTAAAAGGGACTGTAATTGATTGTTGCCATACTTTTGAGTGATTCTCTCGTTCTGGGCATTTACAATATATAAAATTGAGCACAACTTATTTTCCGGTTCATTTTTCACATTTATACAAACGTGTACTAAGGTTTTTGAGACACCCAGTACAATACATTTTCAAAACAATGCGTTATTAAATGGAACCATTTTCATACCATCGTAAAAGATAAAACAGAGTAAACCTGATATTTCTTGTGTAAAAAGAAACTGTAAACGAAGCCTGCAACAAGGTGAAATGAGCTGCTTCCAAGCACATGGATCACCCTCTCAAAAAATGTCAATGTGCTTAATTTTACTAGATCATTAATAAAATTCAAAGAAACAAGGATAATCTTTAAACAAGCAAAAAACAAAATTTCCTGACAAAAAATCAAATCAAACAGAAAAGATTGACCAATCAACAAAAAATTACGTTACAGTGATATCATATTTGATCTAATAAAGCACTTTAACAGACAAATCATGTCGTAATGTCCCAATTAAAGCATTTGGGCTAAAAACTCCTTAAAATTGCCTCAGCCTCAGCCTTTAGCGTGGAGTAAAATCATAAATCTTGCTTATTTCTGAATTTTGATGCCATTAACTGGCTTATTGTTGCAAAAGCATCCAGACGAGTCAATGCACATCGTTTGAAATTGCTGACGAAGTCGTTCCCGCAGCTGTTCTCTTTGGCCTTGCAAATCTTTATTTTTTGCCTGGAATTCTTTAATTTCCTGCTCAGAAATGAACGCTTCTTCTGTAAATGACGATAAGCCAGAATCCTGAAATGCAACAAAATCTTAAGGGTAATGAATAACTTAACGATAAGCCAGAATCCTGAAATGCAACAAAATCTTAAGGATAATGAATAACTTAACGCTATTTAAATTAAATAATAAATAGTCAAAAAGGACAATCTAGAGCATATTTGCAATCTAGAACTTTAAGTTCCTCCTCGATCAATTGCATATTCACCAAGACATGGGAGTTGAAATCTCGAAATAGTGCCAAAGAGAAAACAAGTAACTTTCCTGTCATGCTTTTGGGGAGTAGCTTCTAAAATGTATTTTTACTTTTCTTGAAGTAAAATTTTTAGACTTTTTCCACTAAATACTTCCTCTCTACGTTATAAAATATCCTGTTTGAATTTTTGGCAGGTCACTAAATTTACTACCAGACCAGATAACCGATAATGAAAACGTATACATTGAGCAATGTAAAAAATGCAAAAAAACCTAGCAGATTCTTTACTTCTGTAGTCGTTACTTGGCAAGGTTTACAAGCATTACAATACAATAAGTTACAATAAGGTCAAATTTCATTTTGTTAACAATATTATCAACACGTGTTTTAGTAACTATGGAAAAGACCATATCAACTTGAGAAGCCCTTACGCTACTTATAAATTGACTATTTAGCCTTTCGAGGGAGTAAAAAAGCTGTACAACATAGATTTATACAAACCTCTGTGACGTCATCTTCCAAATGATGCCATCCCATAGATTTTAACAATTTCAGTTCCGCATCATCGTCGTCCTTGGCAACTGGTTCTTGCCGAACTTGATGCCTCTTTGAATTCTTCATTTCATTCTTTGACTTTGGATGCAAATTTTCATGAAACTGCAAAAAAAGAAAAAGAAATAAATCTCTTGTATTTTCCCAAATTTTCTACTATCGCTTCAATTCGTATAAAGATACCATTTGAAGAAGATTTGTATGCTTCAATATGACGTATTAAAAACGTATTTATTTGATAATTATTTTAACATGTGAATGACACTTCCAGCTTTACTTTCTGTAAATTAAGGTTTTTAACACCAAGTTGTTCAGCGCTTTAGAATATATGTATATAGATTTTAGCGCTCTATAAGTGCATTGTTATTATTATTATTATTATTATATGCGTAAAACCTATTATTTGCACGAGGTAAATGCAGGCAGAACTTTGCATTAATTTCAAATATTTTAACGTAAGTTTATCTTTTGAATTAAGTTGGTTTGTATGTGGTACCCCCTGAAAAATAAAACTTACATAAGATTTGCCTATTATTTGGAAATAAATCCGGGCGTGAAAGGGTTAGGACATAGAATGCAATGAAATGCAAATAGGAGTATTTTAGTATGTTTATGACAGATATGAGAGGGTTCATTTCATTTCATATAATTTGTTGTTGGCGTTGATGAGCTTTTAGCTTAGTGCCAACTTTTCCATTTTGCTAGCAGCCTGGGCGCAGACTTTTTCGGTACTTTGGAGGAGGGAGAAGAAAAAAGTTATAAAATTATAATATATACCTTTTACCTGTAGCAAAAGAATTGAATGAATCGTTTAGTTACTGCTTTTATAAATTTTATTTGTTTTAAAAGCTTCGCGCTTTGACGAAACAAGATATACTATCATTGGCAAACACAATGGATGCGATGGCTTCGTCAGATGTTGGAAAATTTTCGCAATCTCTTCTTTTTGCCGCAATTCCTGAGCTCCTTGTTGTCAAGGTCATTGCTACTCCTGTGTTGAGACAGTTTATAAAAGTTGTAAGTATTTATGCATTCGTATTCTTACACCATAGCAAGTAGTAAATATGTACTTGCTTTTGGCGTGGCTCGTGTTCGTGCTCGTGCACAAAGGAAAGTTTTTAAAGGAAAGTTCTTATTGTTCAAAGGAAAGTTTAGAGTGTCCAAGCGTCGTTATTGGTGTGTCATTATTGTGTTAGTGCTTGTGTACGCCATAGCAAGTAGCAAATTTCTTTGCGCTGTCTTTTGCACATATTGCTCGTTTTCACGCTTGTGCACGCACGCTAAGGATAGTTATAAAAATGTAGGCCTATGTCTCGTAGCGATTTTATTGGTGTGTTGTGCTTGTGTTGTCAATCGCGCACTATTGGTGTCGTGCTTCGTGCACTATTGGTGTGTCGTTCTTTTGTTAGCAATGGTGTTAGCAAGCGTTCAAGCGTGCACTCATGCACTATACTAAATAGTAAGTACATTTTTGTTGTTTTGGGGGCATATTACTCGTGTTCGTCGTTGTGTGCGTGCACTGAGGTAAGTTATGTAAGCAGTAAGTGCTCTACCATTGCTCTTGGTGTGTCATGATGTTGTTATCGTTTCTTATGTAAATTCACTTAATGTTTGTCATTAACCTCAATCACTTCAGGAATAATATTTCCCTCCTTTGAGAAAAATTTCATTTCAGCAAACATTGTTATTGTTTGCCATTGTGTGCCATGGCCTCGTTTCAAGAAAAGGTCAGCAAGCAAATCAAAAAATTTATTTTGAGTTTTGCAATTTTATTTTGTATGATTAGTTAAATTTTTATTTTATTTGATGGCTATTCTCCCCTTTTATTTCTATTTCTTATCCCCCCCGAAGTTATTCCAACCCTTTAGGTATTATGGTTAGGTATTAGATTCATGTTATAAATCTCACAGTAATATTAGTAAAGCCTCCCCAATTTCCACCCCTCCTTTATTCAGACCACTATTATTTAAAATAAAAGAAATTTCCAGCCCTCTATTTATTTTGACCCCCACCCTACTCTATTTTTTTTTTGGTCGACCGCTAGGTCAAAAGGCTCCTTTTTCGTTAGCTGCTACCCATAATGGGTAGGAGAGGGCGCCACTCCTTTCCCTGGTTTGATAACCACTTTCCCATCTGAGCTGGTACTCATTCACCGACCTCAAAAGGATGGACAACTGAGTTGGCTGTGAGGTGAGCTAGTCTAGTCAAGCACTCAAAAGGTTGCTCATCCAGGTGTTGACCCAACTCAGCCATGCTTAACTTCGGTGATCAGATGGGAACCATGTTAAGTCACCTTGGATACCCACTCTATTACGGACCCTAAAGTAGCAGAACAGTAAAGTGTCTTGAATTCTGTTTTGTCTGCCATCAGTTATTACTTACATTCGCATTATATTCATTATTTATTGAATTCATAGTTATGTATTAGATTCAGCCTCCCCAATTTTCCACCCCTCCTTTATTAAGACCCCTATTATTTAAAATATAGGAAATTTGCAGCCCTCCATTTATTTCAACCCCCACCCCCACTCTATCACAGACCCTAAAGTAGTTAAACAATAATTTTCCTGAGTCGCATTGGATCTATAATTTTTTCCTTCTCTATTGGATATCATATAATTGAATTAATTGTAATGTTGACTAGACTAGGGTTAAACTATGATGTATTTTCATGCAGTACAAAGCTCAGCCTGGCACCAATGACGTCAGTTTGCTGGGAGGAATAGCACAAGCGTTGACTCGGATGGAACTTAATGAAGCTGCAATTGCTGATATTGTTTCAAGTCTTGAAAAGTTAACTGGAAACGATTGGGACGAAGCTCAGGTAAGAACATTGGAATAGACACGGAGTTGTTATACAATCAATCATGGAAAGTAATTACTGCTGTCCCAGGGTGGGAAGTACCATCTAACTCGGATAGGGGGACGTGTCCAGAAAAAACTTGAACTGACAAAAGAATATAATGGAACGAAAACCCAAACCCAAAAATATAATCGTATGGCGCATGTTATGATGCAATTTTTTGCTGCCTGTAAACATCTTTTTATTAACATTTCTTTGCTATTTATTAATATTTTACCCAAAAATATAAGATTTTTAAATTGTGTATTTATCGAAATCAAAATCCCAGACCCAAAAATATAGGACACGCCTCCTACTCATGTTGACTGCGTTCACATTGGACGCTCCACCACAAAGATTTGATAATTTGGGTACCCAACACCAGAGTAGAATTCGAGGTTTCCTTTCGAAGGAGACCCTAAAACAGTAGAAGAATATCCCTTTTTATAAAGAGCCCCTTCCATTTCTTTACATAGTTACATCAAAAGAAGGGAAAAAGTTATACTTGTGACTTTTGGGAATTGCTGCTTGTGATAATGACTCATAATATTCCTATCTGATTCTTCTGGTTCTATTAATATGTAAAACAATTAATTAGTCACTTCTAAGATCATTATGTTAAACACAATATTCAAATCTGAGCTTTTATACAGTAAAAATCACAAAGAGACTCTGAATTGTTTTACCTGTATAATCTAAAACGGGAAAGAAAACAAGGTTCTTTTGGTTTACCCTTTGAACTGTACTTATATTTCTTCATATAATTTCATGATATTGAAGAAAGAGGAAACACTTTCTACTTAGGGCTTTTAGAGGTATTGCTGCTACTCATAGTGACTCGCTATGTCATCAATTCTAAGATTATTCTAATGAACAAATGTTTAATTGCAAGGCTCTGTACATAAGCGATCACATAGAATCAAGTTCTGCGATATTAAAACAAGGAATTTTATCAATGTAACTCACATTGATCTTCACACATTAAAATAAAAAGGGGGTTCTGCAGGAGAAAATGTTCATTATCTTCAAAGTCACTTTTAGAAATACAAATAATTGCTGTATTTCCATTAATACAAATAGTTGATGTAAAGTGTTTATTTGTCTGGTCATGCTGCTAAAAAAGGAGCATGACCTCTTTGCTCACAAAAAGGAGACAAGTTTCTAAAAATCTGTTTAAAAATACACATATGTCGTGTCACTGAGAAACGAAATTGCATATTGAAATGCTAATCAGTTTATCGTACTTTTATCATATTGTTTTTATGCACCCGGTTGACTATGAATGTTTTCTTTTCTATCTAAAGATTGCGGAGCTAATGGTGAAAGTCAGAACGAAGTTGGGAGCGTTGAACCTCACAGATTCAACAGACACCGACTCGCCTCCTTGGGGACCTAACAATTTGAAGAAGCTGGGAAAAGTCATTCTTGGATTTACAAAAGATGAACTGAAGGAATTCCCAATCAGAGGCATTGAAAGTTCTTTAGAAGTCATGGGTAAACAGTCGGGATGGCGAAGAGGCCAGGTATGCTTAAACGCTATAAACACCAAGATGAGCTAACAAATTTTCTTAATTGCTTTTTTCTTAGACCAATGACATATTTTCGAGCATTTGATAATAAATAGATGCATAGCGATTCTTTATTACTACAAAGGCACTTATTGAGTTAGGAAATAAAATGATTGAGTTGAAGGTGCAAAGCTCTGGTATAACAAAAACTCTTAAATATAAATAAATATTCAGTCATATTGCACTCAGTTTAAAACATCATCATTTGTCCCATGCTTGTTAAGCTTTGCGTATCTTCAGTCGCATACAACGTAATCAGGGTGGCCCAATAATTGTTCCTACATTTGCAAGAGTTCGCTCCTCCGCCTGATATTCCTCCGCTACACTAACGAGCGAGCGACAACAACAACAACAAAGAGCGAAAGTACAGGGAACTTATGTAGTGAGTCTAGTATCAAACTATGAATTGAAGCCTCTTCAATCAAATTCAAGAAAAGACAGAATTGAAACTCCTGTACGTCAGCTTTGCAAACATGGAGATATTTTTGGGTCACCGGCTATAGGTATAATTCTTTCCACCATTACATATGTATGTGTGTGTGTATTTTATTTGCAATCCATCAACATTCTATTGATTGTAGTGATTGATTGATTGGCTGTAGTGATTGATTTGTAGTGATTGAGGGATTAACTGATTGATTCCTTTCTGTTTTAGCTTGTTTTTGTGATTAAACGCTTCCGCCAGTATCTGACGATGCAAAACAAGAGCATTGAAAATCTGGATGAGCTTGATATCGAGACACTTGGCAGCCTCGTTCAGGGGTTTGCAACTAAGGAATTGAAGGCTTTACCGAAATCAGCCCTCAGTGTAGCCATTACTAAACTGGGAGAACAAACCGGATTACCAGAAGACAAGCTAAAAGCTCATGCGTTCACGGCGGTTCAGCATTTTAAAGTATATTGACTTTTATTAAGTACGATTTTCATCAATGGATGGGCTACAGCAGAAACCCGTATATACAAATAATTTCTTTAACATTTGAAAGCTAAAATTCTAAAGTTTTTTCTCAAAAATATTGAAAATTCAATAAAAACTAATAGGAGCACAGATGCAATTATGAGCAGAGATTAAATTCATTCTTGTTTTTTAACAATTTCAGTACACCCCAAACCCCTTCGCAACATTTTTCTGATATTTTAAATCTTCTTATTTGAAGGGTTCACTCTTAAATCTTCTTATTTGAAGGTTTCACTCTTCTAAATGTGAAAGAGTTTATTTCTATTTGTCTTGACTTACGTGCTAGATCGTATCACAACAATCATGCAGTCTTTTCAAAGTCCAAAAGTTTATCATTCCAAAATATTGCCCGTAACTACCTACTATTTCCTTCGATTTCCATAACACTTTAGCAAGTATTTCTTTACATTTAGCTTTCCAAATTCTGCAAAAAATGAATTTTTCTTATCTCGAATTACAATAAAATTAAACACCAGGAAATGAATTGTAGGCTTTTATTTTGGTAAATTTATTTGAAACCTTGTTTAAAAAAATAATCATTTTTTAGGATATTTCTGGAGTGGATTTTTTGGATACGAATCAGGTAAAATCGCTTGGTAACCTTGTCGTTGGGCTAAGCAAAGAGGCGTTGTCGAAGATATCGAAGAATGCGTTTTTGAGTGAAGTTTCCAGTATTGCGAAACAGCCTGGAATGACTACAGATAAATTTCAGGAACTTATAAGACTCGGTAAAAGCTATTTCGATAAAAGGTAATGTAGATTTTATTAATGATTTAGAATCACAGGTCCTTGATTTATTTAATGAAATTTTCATCATGTAGCTATAATTTATTTTGGTGTTTGCGACCAAACAAATTTTGCCTACAAATTTCCTGCAAGCTATTGGCAATTTATCATAGTAAACAACGTAACTTTCAACAAAATTCTACAAAATTTCCTGCAAAATCGCTGTTCGAAATTTCCTGCAAGATCGCATTATAATAGTAAAATTAGTTCAATGTTTGTGTGTATATACCGGGTGACTCCAAAAAACGTGGTGTCACGTTTGCCGATTTACAGGTCTGAGAAGAACCATTCGTCTTTTGTAATTCTGCATTTATATGATAAATCAAAGGTCTATCCATCTGTTATGAGCGATTATTTTAAAATTAATTTTCATAAATCAGCCTGGAATTCCTGGAGGCTATAGTCCAGGTTTTACCTTTTCTAGCGGGACAATAGCAAACCTCCATTACAATAATATATGAATAAAAAGTGGTCTAGTTTTTCCAAAGCTCTTTTGTTCTTCCTTTCGACAAAATTACTGCTGACTTGAAAATAGCATGACCGATTTTAATCAAAAAATTTTGTGATTTAAGTTGACCTTATATCTACCCATAATATCTTAAAATATTCACATTGTTCACTCTTTAACCAAGATATTGGGTCACTTGTGCCTGTTGTTGTCTAAACATTGAACATTTCTGCGGGCGCGCTCAGGAAACCGGCACGCTCGGGTTGCGTTCTTATCATTCGATTAATAAAACTTATATTTCAGTGATGTTGGCCAGTGGCTTACGGGGCATTGGAAGAAGTTAGGCCCTGCAATCAAGGGAATGGACGCAGCCGAAATTCTGAAAATAAACAAAGATGCTTTTGAAGGCATGATTGACTATTTTGGTGAGATGGATGGGTGGTCGATAGAACAAGCAAAATCATTTGTTCTCAAGGCAAAGCAGTATTGGAAAGAGCAAGGTAGTTTGCTTTGTTTCCTGGCGTTTTTTGGTTTTTAATTTTAATTTGTGAGAATTGTACAGATTTATCAATTGGGGGATTTTTACATCATAATTTTCATTTCATTTAATAGTATTTTAGAAGGGTTGTTTTTTATCAAAGCCGACTGGTAAGAGGTTTTTCAATCTAGTATTTAACTTTATTTACGAAACGTATTTGAATTGCTTCCGGTTTTTTTCAGATGTGAGCAAATGGACTGGAGCCCAACTTCGAAGGCTTGGTTCTTTAATCAAGGGCTTAGATGCAGCTGAAATTCGTGCCATTGCTACAAACAACTTCAAAGATATGATTGGCGGCTGTGCTCATTTTGCCAGTCTCGATGGTGATGCGCTAAAAGCATTGGCTGCACGTGCTAAACAGGTATTTTTCTTGGAATGGCTTTGTTTATGTTCTCATAAAAATCTTCCTTGCAAACATATAGAAAACAAGATATGATGAGACGATGCCACAGGAAGCATGTAAATTCATATAAACTTTTTGGAATGTAAACGAAATGAAATATCGATCTCAGCATGTCCATTTGTTTTGTTAGAAATGTCATACGAAACGAACACATAGATTCGAAATAATAGACAGTTACGACAAAGATTGCGATGCCATCTTTTTTATTATGCATTTTTTTTTTCAACAAAAAATTACAAAAACTGGATAGGATAAACACACCATGTCCACTCCATTTAAATCATCAAGCATTATGTAATCTGCACTAAAAATTAAAAATTGCTACGTTTCTTATCAATTTTTAATTCACTAGTAAAAGTTTTTTAAATTTTCGTGGGTGAGTTTCTTATAAAAAGTTGCTTATAAAAAAATCAACGTTTGTATGATAGATCAAAGGTCAAATAAGTTCATAAAGATATTAAACACACTGTCCCTTTGTTATGAGCGTAGCCTTCATAAAGCAGCCAGTATTTCCTGGAGAAAATGGTGCAGGTTTTATACTTACATTATTAAAAGGCGGACCAGTTTCTCCGAAGCTCTTTTGTTCTTCCTTTCCGACAACATCACTTCTGGCTTAAAAATTGCACGACCGATTTTATTCTAATGAATTTACTTATCTAGATTGACCTTCTATCTACCCCCAATATCCTGAAATTTTCAAATTATTCACCTTTTAACCAAGCTCGACTGTTTGAAGATTTTATCTTAAATTTTGTCTTTTCCCTACCATATTTTTCGTCATTGTGAACAACTTTCCAACTGCTAGAAGAACTTGACAAAAACCATGGAGTTTATGCAAACTAAAATTTATTTAATTTACTTCGTATTTTTAACGTGATATATCACACACGAAGCATTGTTCACAAGCGTACCTGCTTATTTATGTTTATATTTTCGTGTATTTAGACGAAAGCTAGATCTCATACTTTGCTTCAATCTGTTAAGAAAAAGGAATGACTAATGTTACGAATTTTGTTGTTGTTGTTGTTGGTAATGGAAACCAGATGAATTGTTTTGTTTCAGGCTCTTGCTAATGGTGACGCGAGCATGTTTAAATTACCTGAAATTAGATCACTTGGCTGCGCAATCACTGGTTTGGATGCAAGCGATTTGAGAAAACTGAAATTAGACATTGATGTCATTGCTGAGCTTGGGAAGCATACTGGCTGGTCAAAGGATCAGGTAAAGTACTAGCCTGCGTGCAGACTCGTTTACTGAGAAGGAGGGGGAAGAAATAACTATTCTTTCTTCTCTCTCCTCCCCAGTAACCAAAATCTCTGCACGCTGGCTAATGAAGTACATTTCTTAACTTTGTTAGATAATGGTGGCAAAGAAGCAAAATAAATCAAATAAATAGCCTTACAGCCTGACCAGCTTCATAATAGACTTACTACAATAGTCCCTTATTTCCCTGCGTTCTTTGACGGATATGACGTCACTTTAATGAATTGAGACTCATAATTAAATGTCTTGAAACGAGGCTTGTGTCCTTAAGCAGAAATTAAAGGTAATTCTTTAATGAAAACGAATTCGAGGCAAAAATCACCAATCCAGGTTTTATAGCCTACAAATGTTTGATTACGAGTCCTTTTCGCCGGAAGTGACGTAAAATCTGTAAAACAACAACGGTAAACAGGGACTCGTGGAATTCTCTTGACTCCAAAGTCCAAGTCAAGGGATTACACTACTGCGCCACAACATTTTAAAATCTGTGCGAAGTCTTTCAAATGTTCTGCTTTTAAGGACAGAGGATTTTGACGACACTTTGAGTCTACCAAATCTTTTCGCTTTCAGAACCAAAATAAATTTCAAGTCCTCGGGAAACGAAATATACCCGCACAACTGTTGCTGGGAGGTGCGACTTTGATCAATGTTTGAAGTTGCTTTTCCATAAAAGAACAGCGTAAAATAGGATAATGAAACCCTTCAATTATGACATTTAGTGTCAGACAAATATCATCTTAAACGTTTTGCTGTATAAACATAATCTATTTTATTATCTAAACTGAACAAAGTCATCCCTGCCAATGAGGTGATTTTGTTCAGACTAAACGTAACATATCTAGTAGGCTTCTAAAAGTAGGCTTAATAAACAATGTATTGTAACAATGGAGGGACTTTTTTCGGAAAGGTAGGAATTCGCATTAGGAATTTACAAGGGATATGGAGGGAAACTGTGGAGGTGCTCCAAGTCCCCAAGCGTACTAGAAACCGAATTTATCCATATAACGCATATAACTTTGTCAGCGAATTTTTGGAAATACATTTTTGCGGTTTTTACATGTAACTCATAAAACGTTGTTCTTGAATTTTTTGGAAATCAAATCTTCTGATTTTTTTATGAGGAATAGAGGTAAACTTTTTTATGATTTCATCAGTGTTTTTTTGAGAATGACCTTTCATCAATAGAGTTTATTAACAATATTTTTGCGTGTAGAGACCTTAGACTGTTGCGTGTAAAGACTTTTTGCGTGTAAAAACCTTAGTTCATCAGTATTGTTTTTCAGTTGAATGCACTTGCAACAAAAGTAAAATCCTTTCTTCAAACAAATGTCAACAAAGAAAATTTGATGAGTATTGGTAACCTGATCAAAGGTTTGACGATTGAAGACATCAAAAAATTCACAACGGATTCATTTAAGTAAAAGCCTCTATTTTTATGTCATGATAAACTGTATGTACATATGCATGCCTGCAATGGTAGATATAGCCAGAGCTGCAAAAATTATTGCAACCTGGAAACTAGGTTCCCAGAAAATTTCAACCATGGCAGAAAATTTTCGAGCCAGTACTTGTGAAAAAGAAAAATGTTTAACAACTCAACCTGAATCTGATCGAGTGCTTGTCATTTTGGCTGAACATAAAGGGATAAAAATAAGTATCCGTGACTCACTTCCAGCACCCCTGAAACGACATTTGTATCACCTACTACCTTTTGCTGTTTGTAACTTCACTAGCATCTACCAGCTTTTTTACTGGCAGAAATTTTCTACGCTATTTATCAGGTTTTCAGAAAGAAAAAATATTTTTGCATAACTAGGACATGTGAGGAAAAACTCCTGCCCTATCTTGGCATTTTCCAAACCTCTACCTTTTTTGCTATGACTTTACAGGTACTTTTTAAATTTAACGCGCGTAAAATCACACTTAGTTAAAATTGGGCTTAAAACAGACGCTTGCAACTATTTTTATGTTTATTTTTATTTGTCTTTTATATGATTTAAGTTATTGTAGTATACTATATGCTTTATCTATTTCAACACAAGGTGTGCAGCTGGCAAAATTGGCAAGGTTGAAGGCTTAAACAAGGGACAGATTGCCGCGCTTATAAGCAAGGCAAAGGAAGCATGGGGGAGTGATGTGGCATCCTGGACAGTACCACAACTTAACGAAGCTGGAAACATGATAAGTTAGTTAATCTGAGTATTTATCAGCGGTATCTAATTTAGACAACATAGGATTCAAATTTTTGATTACTTGATCACATATGTTTTCTCCTTACCTAATTTAATAACATTAACACCTCACGGTATTGTTCAAGTGGGATCAAGACTGTTTTAGGTAGCTGAAATAAAATGAATTGCACGTGGCTAGTTCCGATCTTGAAGCTTTTGTGAAATTTATTTTTGTAGATTAAGCTCAATGCCTTGGCTCATATCTGTTCATTGAACCTTTTTCGCATCGCGAGCAACAAAAAGACTAATCCGTGTTTGTGTGTGCTTGTGTGCGTTTGCATGTGTATGTGTGTGTAAGTTGCATGTTTTGCATGATATAAAATATTTCCCGTGAACAGATATTAACCAAGGCATATAGATAGATTAATCTACAAAAAATATTGTTTACAAAAACGTCAAAAAGCGGAGATTACAAATCATTTTACTGAAACCAACTAGAATGGTCTTGATTTCTAGATTACGCTCAAACAACGCGGTGAGGAGTCTGGATCTGTTACTCAATTTGTTAGGAGAAGATAGATGTGATCAACCATTCGAAGATGTAAAGTCTATATTAAGTAAGACTGGCTACAAAGTCCCTCTATTTTCCCTGTTGTTGCTGTGATGGCCAGTATCGATGAGAGACTGGCTTCCTTACTGCATCTCAAATGTATGAAAACATTATGTATTGTGACTCTGGAGCTCTGGAGAGTGTTACCAAGGCTGTGTAATAAGTTTATATCTACGTATCAGGTTTCAGATTCCAATTACACTCAATTTTTTTCAAAGATTTGAACTTTGAAAAGATATACTATTGATCCTCGCAAACTTGAATCCTGAAAAAATTTCAGTTGAAGCAAAGTTCAGGTTCGCGCGGTTATGGAATTATCTGCATCCAAATTGACGCTGAAAGCCTTCAATTGATATGCACAACTGACGAGTTAGAATTACGGAATTAAGCGAGTTCGAATTACGGAGTTAAACGAGTTCGAATTACGGAGTTGAACGAATTTTAATTACGGAGCTAAACGAGTTCGAATTACGGAGTTATTCGAGTTTGAATTACGGAGTTAAACGAGTTCGAATTACGGAAGTTCTACTTTATAATAGATCCCTCTAGTCAGTTTTAGAACCAAGCTAGTTTAAAGATGTGATGCGGATTGATATAGTTTTGGTAAACCATTTGTTTACGTTGAGATTTTATATTAACAGACCGGTTTTTATCATGAATATGGATTTTTTGAGAAATATAATTCTTGATTTGAATTCTGTGAACAAAGTTTAGTATGAGAACCAATTTTTTCATTTCTGCCTCCATTTGTTTTTCAAAAGTATAACGATGTAAAAGATTTGAAATTTATAAAAGCTTTAAAAGCAAAGATTTGTTAGGACAAATTGTTTTCCTCGTGTAATTTTCGCGTTCAGAGAAATTTTAACACGTTTCAGATCTTTGCATCATTACAATTTTGACAAAAATGTAGGTAGAATGGCAAAAATTTGCTCTCAGAATAAACATGGTTGCAGAATCCAATTCAAAAATCTAAATCTCCACAATATATTTTCATGCCGGTGGCTCTAGGAGCTGGTCAAAATTTATGGATTCTTTTACTTGGAATGAATCCCTATTAACCAAGTGACGTCATATCAAGGAGATAACGCAAGAGAGCAAGTACTGTTAGCAAATTAGTTTAAAATCACTGGTTTATCAAGAAATAGGCATTTGAATGTTGCAAAAATAGACACACTAAAAACGAAAACAAAATCTTGAAGCTCGAAAATAAATTCACCCTATAACTGTATAAAAAAAACTCTTTCTTGCATTTCAATTC
>JAYJMH010024292.1:0-18682 GCA_036873815.1 Phacellophora camtschatica
TTGCATGTGCTACCCCCTGCAAAATAAAACTTGCATAGGATATGCCTGTTTAGCAGAAATAAATCCGGGCGTGAAAGAGTTGAGAAATAAAGTAATTTGCAATAAATTGGGGTTTTGAATTAAATTTTAACAAATTTAGACAAAATGTGATAGAGAAATTTTAACAACTTTTTTTCAATAAATTTTGTTTAGCTAGTAATTAAAATCTGCATAGAAATTACACGATTGCATTTAGTTTTAAATAAGATGAAACGAAAGGTCTGCATTTTCTCGTTCGAAGAGAAGTTTTATTTACTTGGCAAGCTTAATTTTGTTTCAGTGAAAAAGGTAGAGCTCCTGCTTGGTGCGACAGAATTCTATGGAGAGGGAAAGCAGTTGAACAATTAATTTATAAAAGCCAAACATCATTAAAGCTTAGTGACCATAAGCCTGTGATTGCACTTTTCAAAGTTGGGGTAAGTAATTAGCCATCTTTGTGGTATATGGTATTTGTGGTATTTATGTGGTAAGGATTTAGCCATCATTCGAATTTGTTTGTGAAAAAGGTAATATCGAAACCGGAAAATATTTTACTTGGAAAAGCTGGGAAAAACTTTTTTCTTTTGCAGTTTTGTTTTTCGTGATTTAACCCGCAAACAGAACGCAATGCATTATGGTGAAAATATCTCGCCGCAATTGTTATCATGACTTTTAATATATGTGTGTGTGTGTGTTTTTTTGTGTATTTTCGTTTTTTGGCTGCAAAGTATGGAAATCAAAACTATTCAAAAGGCAATATCAAAAGCGAAACTAGAAATCGTCTTTCTTGGAAAAGCTGCGGGGAATCAATATATTTATATCCAGCCGTCGCCGTGGCAACAAGGCATTGATAATTGTAGTTTAAACCTTTTTAGATAGAAATATTGAAAATTGCTGTGTTGAAGAAGCATCGTCTAGGATATAATCTGTATCCTCTTGTTTTTAATGGCCAACTTTCATTTGTCTGTCTCAGGTAAAAGTTGTGAACAAGAAGAGGGAGAAGCACGTTTTTGAAGAAATTATGCTGAGGCTGGACAAACTTGAGAACGATAGTCTCCCGCAAGTAAAACTTGGAAAAACAGAGGTACGATTTAACTTAGGGATCGCATCTTCAAAAATGTGTACCTGTTTTGCCCGATTTGGAGAAATTCGAATGAATTTTTTTTATGCTACTACAGTATCCCGGCTGTTTTTGAATTTTCCCACAAATTTCAGTCGTTATATTTTAGCACGTTAAATCAAATCAGCAAAGCTCAGAAAAAATCGGAGAACTGTTTTGCAGGATCAAGAAAGTCCGGAAATTTCTGGAAACTTTTCAGAAACTTTATTTCCGAGCATTTCCGATCAATAAATGCGACCCTTATTACTCACCTTATAGTAATCAGAATTCTCATACAAATCATTTAACAAATTTTAACAGAGAAAGTACGAACACACTTGACAGAAATTTTGCTTTGATTTTTTGACACATATTTACTCTCCGGCATTTCCTGAGAATATGTAATTTTTTTGTAAATTTAAATATGAATTTCCGATTTTTCAGTTTAATTTTGATGACGTCACGTTTATGGAAGAACAAATGCAAGTACTTCCTGTGGCAAACATTGGCCAGGTATCTATACAAAATTTGATTGGTGCTATACTGAAGGAAAGCCAACCTTAATAGCTTTCTTAAAGCGATAACACAGTATTTTCAGCAGATTGCAGCCGCAGAAATCTTAAGTTGATTTTTTGTTTCCTTTAGTGTATATAGTTTAGGAATTTTAGTGAGAAGATTTTGGCAAATAAGGTATCAAACAAGATTGAAGCTTCTGATACCAAATTTCAACAAAAATAAAATTAACAACAGAGAGATTTTTATCACGTGGTGAGAATTTCGGCGGTTTAGATTATTGGCGCCAAAAGACAAATAAACAATTTGGCGGCGATGGAATCAACATTTTGTAGATTAGACAAACTGTTTTCCCTCAACATTTGCGCAATATTTTGAATTGCTTGTGCAAATTCTCGGGCTGTATTCCATGCTGTTCTTTAATTCGGGCCGCAAAATAAATTTATCAATATTAAAGCTCCTCCGCATTAGGTTGGTGCATTTTTAGACCACCCTGTTTTTTCTTTGCTTTTTTGTTTCATCACCAAGTTTGATCCATTCGTTCTCAGGCTATCGCAGAATTCCAGTTTATTCCAAAACTAGACGATAAAGAAATATCAAAACCATGGCTAAGTATTCAGCCAAGATCAGGAGCAATAATGCCAGGTAATATAATCTATTTTTTAGCAGAAAGTCAGAAAGGAAGCTGATTTTTCAGTAGCTTGTTCAATTTTCAAAGATTTTGGATCACATCATGTCAATTATTTTTGGAAACTTTTGTTTAAATTAAAGATTAAATTTCTTATGAGCTGTGTTATCCCAGTCAAAAATGTTTTTGTGAATTGAATTTTTGTTACTAATTTTAGCATCAGTAATGCAATCCAAATTGAACTGAATTTTGAAAAATTAGACTCAATTGTTTCAATTAATTCCTTATGCTTTGCAGTCTTAAAGGATGCCAAAGAACTGGACGGTGGAGGGGTAGTATTATCCTTACACTTTAATAGGAGGGCAGAGAGGAAATTTCCCTTTTTTGACCAAAT
Source organism: Phacellophora camtschatica (assembly GCA_036873815.1). NCBI lineage: Eukaryota > Metazoa > Cnidaria > Scyphozoa > Semaeostomeae > Ulmaridae > Phacellophora > Phacellophora camtschatica. The sequence continues at coordinate 2,653 of JAYJMH010024292.1, forward strand.
TAGTTTTATATTTATGTAATATTTTTCTACTATTAAACCCAATTAGCGACTGAAACTCTCTTTTGAATTAATACGTGGTTGCCCTTCGGTTGTATCTTCACGCTATGCATTCATTATGACAAACACCAACTATTTATTGGTGATTTCAAGATCATAAGAAGCATCAACATTTTGGGAGTCGTTGAAACGAGGCTTTAAGAGTTTCATTATCGAAGTTGAAATTTTCCATTGTTCGAAGTTCGAATTACGATTACGAGGCGGAAAATCCAAGTCCAGAAATCTTCCTGTACTTTTATGAGTCGCAGTATAGCCTTGCATAACAACTTTCATAATTATGATAATTCTATTGTCATCATGCAGCCAATCACTGTTAATAAATATCATTAATTTTAAATTTGATTTATTTGAAGGTGATGTACTAGAAATCGAAATGACAGTAATGATGGACAAAGAGATTGTTCCAACGTTGAATAATGAGCGGAAGCTGGAAGATATTCTTGTGCTGCATCTCCTCAATGGCAAAGATTTTTTTGTATCTTTTCAATTTGGCAATAGCTTCGTTTTAGATTGAAAATAGGTTATTGGCAAGGACTTCCAAATTAGTATATAAATCCTTAAATAAAGAAGCTCTTGAGTGCCTCGTCAGTTTATTTACAAAGCTATCTAATTCAAGCAAAAGGGAGTTACGTACGAGCACTAGAACTGACCTCAAAGCACCTTTTGTGAAGCTCTGCATGCGGCCAAAAATGTTTTGATTAAAGAGGAGCTCATTTATGGAATAAACTGACGTTACAAGCTAAAACATCTAAAAATCTTAATCTATTCAAAAAAGACGCCTCCAAATATCATTTCAGATCTCAGTTTGTAGTCTTGTTTTTAAATGAATTTATTAGTTCCTTTTTTTTATATTATATATTTATATATCATTGTAAATAGTAGTAGATAATCAGTTATTTTTTGTATTAGTTTTAACATGGCCCCTGTAAATCAGCGCAAGCACTGAGGGGCTTCCATGTATAAAGAATTTAAAATTAAATTAATTTAGCTCAGGAATATTTACTGAGGAATTAATTTAGACAGGAATATTTACTTTTAAAACATAAGTAAATGAGACACATGGGACGAAGACGGGTTGCTGCGATTGTCACCATGCACATGTGTTCAATCTCTTAGAATCATTAAAATCATTACAATCATTAGAACATATGATTAGAATCATGAAAGTGTTGATTATGAGAACAATGACAGATTTTGTTTAACATGGCTTTGTTTGTTTTGATTTTCCGCTTAAAAGAATTCGCTTTGTCTTCGATGGCTAATCGCTTTCAAATTGGTGTGTCAATTTCACTATTGTTGCAAAATCTGTTCTTGTTTCTTCTGAGACAATTATATTCTCAAATACAATCATGTGCGGATTTGTTTAATGTTTCCTTAACTATGTTCAGGTACCCATCAATGCAAGATACGAACCAAGTGTTTTTGGTTCACCATTGTCTTCTCTTATCAAGATGTATGGTCCCATCAGACAACTTCCCGCAGAACAACTGCTGCTTTTGGTAAATAGTCACATTTACGTCTTAATCAATAAATGTCCATCCGTATGGTCCCATCAGACAAATGTGATATATGAAATTTACATTCCATATATCAGCATTATCTTAAAATTTCATCAAGGGCGATCATGGGTAAAGTTTATCAAGGGTGAAGTTAGTCAAGGTTGATCCAGCGTAAAGTTCATTAAGAGTGATCAAGGGTAAAGTTCATCAAGGGTAACGTTTGTCAAGAGTGATCAAGGATAAAGTTCATTAACGGTGGTCAAGGGTAAAGGTGATCAAGGGTGATCAAGGGCAAAGTTCATCAAGGGTGCTCCAGGATAAAGTTCATCAAGGGTGGTCCATGGTAAAGTTCATCAAGGGTGATCAAGGGTAAAGTTCATCAAGGGTGATCATCAAAGGTAAAGTTCATCAAGGGTGATCATCAAGGATAAAGTTCATCCAGGGTGATCAAGGGTAATGTTCATCAAGGGTAAAGTTCATCAAGGGTGATCCAGGGTAAAGTTCATCAAGGGTGATCCATGGTAATGTTCATCGAGGGTAACGTTCATCAAGGGTGCTCCAGGGTAAAGTTCATGAAGTGTAATCAAGGGTAAAGTTCATCAAGGGTGATCATCAAGGATAAAGTTCATCAAGGGTGATCATCAAGGATAAAGTTCATCTAGGGTGATCAAGGGTAATGTTCATCAAGGGTAAAGTTCATCAAGGGTGATCCAGGGTAAAGTTCATCAAGGGTAATCAAGGGTAAAGTTCATCAAGGGTGATCCAGGGTAAAGTTCATCAAGGGTAAAGCTCATCCAGTTATTTTTTTCTAAATGACAGCACTTGCAATTTTTGATAGCTACAGGCGTCAGTAGTTTTACAATTTGGTAGCAAATGACATGGAGACAAATTAAAGATATTTGGCATTTGGTACATGTTGTGCTTTGAGCCTGGGGAAGAAATTCAGAATTACATGGGGAAAAATTCAAAACCTGAGAAAAATATTGACCCCTGGATAACTAAGCTTTTTATTATCAAAACCATCCTAAAAGCTCTTTTCTTGAAGTTCGTGTCTGAAAACATTGAAGCATTAACATTTGTAACATTGTTTGTTCACTTAGAACCGTGGAGAAGCAGCCCATGGTCCAGGTATAGGAACTGAACCATTAGAGATTCCAAAAGAATTGTGGTTATTGGTTGATCATTTGTATCAATATGGAATGAGAGAGGTATTACCGACCATCTTTTTAATTTTGTAATTATCATTCATTATTTTGTTATTTAACTGAAATCACTACTGTCTTATTATTGAGAAAAATGTATTTTTTAGAAATCTAATTATAATTCTTGCTGTTTTTGGATTAGTTAATAATTGGTTATTGCCAAGTATTAAAAAAACGCTGTTATTACTTATTAGATTGTTCTTGCACTGAAAATTTTGTAATGTTAGGTAAAAGTTTTCTTTACCTATAACCAGCTTAAATGCAATGGAAATTCCAGGATGTAACATTGCTTATGTATAATCATCTATTGGGAAAAATGAAGTTAATTTTAAAGTATTTTATTTGGAGACATAGAGTAGTGTCGCCCTGACTGGATCATCACCCTGAATGTATCTCCTTGTTTACAATATTTTTTGAATTTGTAAGAGTTTTATGATATAACCTCAACCTAGACACACGCTTTATGCATTTTCTTGCTTAAAAAGCGTCAAAGATAATGAACTGATAGTAAACAAGAAGGTGATCCACTCAGGGCGATGATCCATTTAGGGGGATGATCCATTCAGGGCGACATCTCTCCAGTATGAATCAACAAATCTTTTTTTTATGGCTATGCGAGTTTTTTTTCTTTTCAGGAAAACGTTTTGATTCAATCAGGATTAGATTCAGAAATTGTCATGATTCGAAATTATTTGGACTCAGGCGCCAGAGGACGTCTGCGTATCTTCTCTTAAAGCAGTGTTCTGAAGTAAACTAAATTGAAACTTTCCTGTGAACGTGATATTTTAAACACGTCCGTCAATTTGATTTGTTTTGAAACCATCTGTTTCAGTAACTAATCAGATTTAAATTAACTAACGCAATTCTGTTTGTTGGCTCAGTTGTCTCTACTTAAAATATCAACATTATTTCCAAATTAACTGTATCTGGGATTGATCCTGTGTATGCATTAAGGTACTTTGAATTAAACGCATCTACTAGACTAGTAAATTTTGCAAGAATACTGCCATCTCCAAATTATTTCCAGCTAGATAGAACAAGGCCCAACATATACAACGAAACCAATTTTTCAGATTGAGCCTTATTGTTTACAAATATTTTCCATTGTTTCCCTGTTGTTCTGATAAATGGAGCCTGAAAGTTTCTCATTAGTGATTTCTTAAATGCTGGGCCTTGCTGTATGCTGAGTTTGTAAGGGTTCAACATAAACAATTGTATCGAGTGAAATTTATTTGACAATGGTTTCGTAAATGTTTTAATAACCTCGAACCTTTTTTCAATTTTTGCTTTACTTTTTGTTGATATCATTCAATGTCGATTTATGTTCATGTTAATTTTATGTGGATGTTGTTCTGGTTAATTTTATTTGATTTTAAATTCAAATTTATTCCTTGACTTTTGCATAGCTGGGAGTATCTTTTCAGTCGGTGAAGCCCTGTTGCTGTTCTTAGAATCACTGCCTGAGCCTGTCATTCCATATAAATTTCAGAGCAAATGCATGGATGCGTGCCAAAATTACATTCTCTGCAAACAGGTTGTTAGTCAGATGCCAGTATATCATATAAATGTTTTCAGATACATTTCAGCGTTTTTAAGAGAAATGTTGAAATACGGTACTGAGAACAAACTTGGTGCAAAAATTTTAGGTATGTAACAATTTTTATGAACTGTAGATTTTGATTTCCTGTTTTATGCTTGATATTTTTTTGATCGATTGTGATCAGAAGACAGATAGTTGCTGCATGTGCCCTGCTTTATCTGGTGTTCTTTTTTTTATAGAATTGCATAATGGTTTTTGGTGATTTTTGGTGATTAATTCATATGTTTTTGTGTGTTGTTGTCCTGTCTTTCATACCTCATGGATTCTTTAAACAATTAAAGTTTTGAACGGAATATCTTACACTGAAATATTAGTTTTTCTGTCGTATTATATGATTGCACCTGAAAAATGCTGTATTTCTCAATGGTTGGTTGCTCTGTAATATTGTTGACCCCATGTCTGTGCACAAAAGTTGATAAAAAAGCTGGAATTTTTTAAGAAAAATACCCAGTTTTAGAACAATTTTTATAATTTGTGAAATGACTGTTGTGCTGGGAACGTTTTTTGTGATTTATGAAGAAAAAACCCGTTTTAGGGACAAAGGTAGCCAAGCTATTATAAAAAATGGCTAGCATTTGGGACAAATAAAGGACCAAATTTATATTGAGACATTCTTCGTCTGTTAACTAATTTTTGTATAAATAAGATCGCTGATGAATTTTGATTGACAGTTAATCAATCAACCAACCAACCAATCAGTTGCTCAATTTACTCGTTGTAGCTCAGAGAAAATTAAACATTTCATTGTTTCTTTTGTAGCTACGGTATTTGGTACAATTCTCTTACGAGGACCAAAGGAAATCAGAAATGTCAGTCGGAAAACTGAGTCACAAATTGGACAGAAGAAAACGAGATTTGTATATCATTTTCTTGTCAATGACTTCAATGAGTGAAGTTTTTTTTATCAATTAGATGTTCGGTTCTTATCGCGAAGTAACAGGCAAACGTTTTTAAAGGGAATAGATGCATGTAGGATTAGTAGTCAGTGCTCGAGATCATCGAGATAACGACACACGTCGTCTCTAGATATATGACAAATATTATATGTTTTTCAATGACATATTTCACAATGAATATTTACAACTATGTACAACTATGTACGATATGTACAACTGGTATTTGTCATATACCCAATAGTGGTTTTGTGCCATACAGTTTGTTCCTTTCGCAATCATTAAAATCACAATTCCATTCAAAACCACCCAGCCATGGGAAATTGCTTTATATACAAACAATGTAAACATCTGAAACAATGTATTCACGATTGTTTTGATGGCGAAAGGAACAAGCTGATTATCTCCACCCACTTTAATCTAACACTGACCATGATGAATAGTTGTAAACTTTAGCTTGCATTGCGTGAAGAAAGAGGCTGCGCACACCAGACAGGAGTTAAGGCCGGTTTACACGATCATTTGCTCTTAAATATCTGAGGATTTGCGAAGAAAAGCCCTACAAACGATACAAATTCACTTCGAAATTGTGGAAGAAATTAGAATGATCTTACCAAAAATTTCGAGGCTGGTACCAGCAGGGGCATTTTATTCTATGAAGAACATTCTTGGAACCTATAGTTGGCAATGACCAACCTTCGAAATGGCTATGCGCATGCTCTCTCTCATTTTCAAACAGTATGCATCTATACCTTTTAAGTAAGATTGACGAGAAAAGAAGTTTTGACAAACCGAGTTTAGGAGTTGCTAGATAAGAAGTGGAAAGACATTTAGCGATATCAACGTTGAATTATATGTATGCTTGTATATATTATGAACACAAATGTATCGAAGTATTATATAGACTATTATTACTATATCATATGCAATTTTTTGTCAACTGTAATAATACCAAATACTGGTCGACCCTGAAAAAGATGATGACGTAATTTTGACTTCAAAGACGTAATTTTGAGCTATACTTCTCAAAAGTGTCACAATGTAAATTTAAAAAATATCTTTTAAGCCGGCAAATTACATTGTTTTTAATGTGCTGGTGAAATATTTGACATTGCTACACAGAATGCCCTTTTTGTACATATGCAAATGAGCTTGACTGACAGCACACTTGAATTTTGGTGATTTTTTGAACGTCAGAACTTTTTTGGGGCACCCGGTACATTAATTCATTTCTCTCTGAAAACATCATATGGCATAATGAAATATAGTTCAGGCCCAAGGGGGTGGGGGCAGTAACATCTAACTTGGATAGGGGGGCGTGTCCGATGAAATCTTGGGCTGACCAAAAAAGATAATAGTACTGCGCATGTTATGATGCGCAATATTTTTACTTTAACATCCTTTTATTATTAATATTTTACCTAAAAATAGAAGATTTCTAATTTGTAAAGCCCAAATGATATATTTTGATAAAAGATTGTTCAGACCAAAAAATATAGAACACGCCCCCCTACCTAAGACAGGAGGTGCTCCCTCCCCCTCCTAGTCTTCAGGCATTATATATAATAATAGGGGGGTAAATATACAATTAAGCACACATAAAATTTAAGCATGCCATTGGCAAAACTGCAATTAAATTTAGATGTCCATTCCTCCCTGCTAAAGTGCATTTATCAAATGATTTGTATAGCGTTGTGATTAATTTTAGTGTGTAATTAGTTAACCTTTTGCAATGCAGAACTTCTGCACAAACGTCATTCAGGATATTTCTTCTTAGCAAAATTCAAACGATTAAGCTTGCCAAATTAAACGAAATTAAAACGAAAATGTGAAATATATTAACCTTGTCTTGAGAGGAAATACAAAGTTTTAACTATTTTTCTATTTTCAAATATCTGATGAAATTCATTTTAGAGTTCTAGTTTGTTTAATATTTGCATAAAATTAATGACCAAATAAGCTGAATATAGTTAATTTTTTAATTTAATTAATACATCAACGTTTTTAATTTTATTTGTTTAATTGATTAATTCAAAAGTTTTTATAGGTTTTTAAGTTGTATTTTTATTAAAGAAATGTCGTATGTTTAAGACTGTAATAATTGTGTTTGAATTTCTTCTTCTTTCAATGTTACTTTTGACAAACGGTTACTGAGGAGTCAACATAAAATTCCTGCACGAATTTTATTATAATTAAAACCGGAAGCGCCAGCAAGGGGGCAAAAAGTGGCGATCAAACCCACCCCCCTTCCCCACACTAATATTCACCAGGGTCGATTTTCAGATTTTTCTGAATTCAAGGAGAAAATCTTAGGTGGGGTAAGGTTCTAGCTTTCTATAAATTTTTCAGAGTTGTTCGTTGTCTTTCTCAAAGCTTTTCGTGAGTCGCGTATTATAACATCGCGATTTAGCTTCTTGCAATAATGATTTTCGATTATGAGGAGAAAATTATGGTTTTCTTTAGTGTTAGGTAATCTGCCTTCGTTAATCGGTATCTCGAAATATAAGTTGGGGCGCGGCAGGCATTTTCAGCCAAAGTAAAGGGCGTGGTTCCAACATTTTTTTGGGTTCTTCAATATAATTTCCTGCCGGCGCCTCTGGTGAAACGGTGACCAAAACATTGAGACTCGACTGTCAGTTGGTATTTAGGGCACTTGTGGAACTAGTATTTACTTCTGAAATTACTTGCAGTTTGTATTTTCTTTAAATTTAATTCAGTTCAGGAATTATAAAAAATTTGTTGTACATTTACGTCCTTAATGAACACTTTTCATGAAATACTTTTCCAGTCATTTTTATTCTTCTGGATGGAAGAGATAGTGATCCATTCCACTTGAATATGTGCGACAAAACATTGATATCTTTGCTTGTAACATTCTCATCCAGTCGTCATTCTGAAAATAATATTTACCAGAGATATATACTGCTATATCTACTGGAGACAGTGGTGTGCCAAAGACAGGTTGTGTGTGTGTCAAAGTTACATCTCATCGACCAACATATTGTACCAAAAAGTAATTTATATCATTCGGTTGGAGGTTTTAATATTATTAGCTATTCATTGAAACTTTTACTAAATTTGTTTTATGTCTTGTTGCTGTGTTATGTTCACACGAGGTGTTTTGTGGGTGTTTTTAATTGACATATGATATATATATAAATGATTTCATTGCAAAAATGTTCATAAATACCTTCGGTCCAAGATATGCAGCAAAAGTTCCTCGTGAGAAATGCATTGTTGGGGAAAGATCGATAATAGAATGACCTATAGATAATCACAACATTTTATTTCTGGAACCCAAACTAAATTTGTAATGGAATTCATAAAAATCAAAGATGGAAACATCACAGTAAACAAACAGGATGACCAGACGTTGCTATTTAGAATAACTTCTTTCTTTTTCTAAATATAAGCAATGTAAGCCTAACTAACTAAACTAATAACTAAATAAACTTTAAAAAAAAGCGTGAGCAAAAATGGATACAATAAAGCTCTTGTGGTAATTAATTAATTAATAATAATATTAGAAGCTGCTTTGGCATTGAAATTTTCCATAAACTATGACTTCTATGCTAGTGACAATCTTTTCACATTCCAAACCCCTTATGGATACATAAAGACATAGATATCAAAGTAAACAACTTTTCGGGCTTGACCCGTTGTCAAGTCATTGATTTTTAGTGCCTCAATGATACCCCTCTGATACATAGAATGGTGTATGTATCAGTTTAGGGTAACTTGCATTCTGGGGATAAATAAAATGCTTTGTTTCTGTTCTAAAAATTGTCAGTATCTTAAAAGCTCACAATTGACTTTATATTTGATATAGTACCTTTTCTCATGGTTATCGATTCTTCGTATAAAACTGTTGCCACAAGAGAATCTTCAATCGTAACCTTATAAAAGGATAAATGACTGCTGTAAATTTCATATCAACGAGTGACACAGTAGTTTATCAAAACTAATACATCTATTTAATTATATATTTTATGTTCTTACCTCTCTACGAAGTGCCAACTTTGCATGGGCCGCAGCCAAAGAAAGCCTGAATGTATGGAGAAAAATGCATGCTTTTTAAAGTTGAAAGAAAAACAATTGTGAGTAAAGTTTGAACATATCATGATTTTTATGCCGTTCTACTGTAAGAAAAAAAATATATGTACTTCACATTTAAATTTGTTGACAAGAAGAGCGGCTTTTTTTTTGTTTTCTTTAATTGTGTGACATTTCAATATAGATTTCAATAATGAAATTTAGATCGAATTTTCCTGTTAATCATCAAGGAACCCGGGGGCACGCACATTGTTTGCAATGCTCTTTTACCAATATCAGCTCCTGCTATTCCAGAATTTCTTGCTCGCCTGCTTGCCAAAAAGAATGACTTTAAGAAAGCTGATGCATCTTCGTTGAAACTAACTCGTCTGGATCTTGCCAATTTCATGAACTGTAATGCAAATAAACGCTTCAAATCAAACAGAAATGGTTTATTTGTTTTATTTTGTTCTAATTTATAGAATTTATTTCATCTCTGATCTTTGGAAATTTATCTTAAATTTGAAAATGTTGCTAAATATGCTTTACCTTTTGCCCCAGGTAAGGACTATATGGCCAATCGAGAAGAGAGTAATTGCAGGCAGAACTTTACATTAATTTCAGATATTTTAATGTAAGTTTATGTTTCGAATTAAGTTAATTTGTGTCTGCTTGTTACCCTCTGCCAAATGAAACTTAGATAGGATTAGGAAGTTAATTTTTTGTTACGTTGTTTTAAATTAATCAGTCACAATGATGAAATACATGTTGCGGGTTATCTATAATAAATTTTGCGTTTGCATTTTGCGTTTATACATTTCTATAAACTCAGAAATTATTAAATTATATGGCCTATTTAAGGACCGGGCAAACTCCTGTCAAGGCCTAAAAATGGGGTCTGGGGGCTGCATACCGAAGTGGGGCCCTAGGAGAACGAGCAAAACGGCTATTTAGGTTTAGCACGGTAGCCCGAACGGCCAGGCCACCCCAGACATCTATTTCGGCGTTCATTAGAAGGAGACGTTCATTGCACATTCGAAAACGAATGGTGAAATTGTTTTCGGTTAAAAATTTATTAAGGAGATAGTTTGCAATAAAGACGTTTGAACTAAATGTAAAACGTTTTAGCGTCTATATTTTAAATTTTTTTCTAATAAACGCCGCAATTTAATTAGAAATGCAAGAGTTTGGATTAATATAGAAAGAAAATTTAGTATATACCTTTAAAAGATCTTCGTGGCTAATGTCACCATCTTTGGAAAGACCCATCGATCTTCGAAGAATTTCATTTATATTATCTTCTTCAATATCTTCAGATATCTGATATTGTCCACAGAAATCGTAAACCAAGTCAAAATTACTGCAATAAAAATGTAGTGTAGTCGAGTGTAGTCTAGTCTTGTGTGGTTTGGTCTAGTTTAGTTTGGTGTAGTGTAGTGTAATCTTGTCTATAATCTAGTGTAGTGCAATCTAGTTCATTGTAGTCTGTATAGTCTATTCTAGTCTAGTCTAATGAAAAATTATCTCATTCAAAAATTAAAGTGAGATATTTCCTTAATCATGCATTTTTACGAAGAACTATTTATTTTACTAATGATTTGCAAATATTCAAACATAAAAATTTTGAAAACTGACTCAGCCAAATCTTTCCATCCTTGATTAGAACCCTAAAAAAGTAAAACTAGTTTGAGAAACCAGATTGCTCGATTGTACCCAATCAGTAATGTATTTGCTAATGCAATACATTACTAATATAATTTCTACACTAAATGAACAATTATCAAACATAACCCAAATTTGAATTCACTGATGACATCATAAAAATCAGTCTTTTTTGATAAAAATGATTTTTATGGGAGTTCTAGTAACTCTTATGGAGATCGTTAGCGTGATCATAGGCATAATGGAAAAATGTCTTTGTTTTTCTGGTTATTGATATAGGTAAATAAATTGTCTTTTCGTAAATGAAATGGAAGTATATGAGTTGATGATATGTTAACCTCCTTGCTTGTTCCACATGATTCAGCAAGTGCCCACACAGTACACTTCATTGGAAACAAAATTTGTGTAAATTCGGATTGTTCAGTTGCCTTCTTTGGGATTGTTAAAGTGATCGAAGTTTCTTCCATTGCTAAAAGAAAATTAATACTCTATTAAAATATCGTAGCGTCAGATTTTGTTGGTTTTGACTTGATTTTAGATTTTTATTGCAATTTGTACAATATCTCAATATTATAATCCTTACACCCTAATAAATAATAAATATCAAAGCTCGAATTTACAAATCTGTTTTTCCACATCATGAATAGATCATACTATCAGATCAATTCAAAGATTATTTCGATCTTCCTGCTATTAGATTTTCAAGGTTTTTCTAACCCCCCCCCTCCCCTCTACTACTCACAATCCCTATTACTCGGGGCCCCTGTTAGAGTGTGCAATTAAAGAAATAATACAGATATAAAAACTAGTAAGCCAACATACACTTTTGAAGCTTGTGGTGCTCATCTTTTTTGAGAGAAATTGTATTTGGAATTATACAAAGATTTCTTCCTGCTTGCAGCAGACTTCCTCCTGCAGGAAATGACATTATTTGTCAAATAACAAAATAATTGCAAAGAACTTGTTTTTACAACGAACGAGCATATGCAGTATAACCCATCTAGTTTTATATTTTACTGTAGATATGTAAATATTCAAAAAGAGAGTGTACCTTTTCCTCTACCAGTATTAGAGAAGGTCTTGTCACAAGCTGCTTTGAACTTTTGTCACAACATGGCAGAATACTAGTTGTAGCCAGGTCTTAATGTTTTTCTAATAATAACGAGTGGCTGGCAAACTAACTGGGGATACAGCCAGTTGGACTTTAAGAATACAAGGGAAAAAATAAAAGACAAGCGTGATGCCTAACTACTTTCTATTATGCGCACACACAAGAAACATACCGTCTATAAAGATAGTACTGTCCAGATTTGAATGTTTGCATGTATTTCCAAACAAATCAAGGCACGATTGATGCATAATTGCCCTGTCGCAAAGTGTACTTGCACAGGCAAACAATCTCTGTATCGGTAGCACATCTTCTGTAGCAGTTAATATATGAATTCTGTTTAAATCACTGCCAATAACAATCTTTCCATCATTGTCTTCAATAAATGACTCTTCTCCTGTTAATACCAGACTTAAGAGCAGTACTAGTTTAAGTTTATGGTATGATCCACCAACGGTAATAGATTCTAAAAGATACCAAGACAAAGAGTGACAGTTCACACGTGCTATCTTGGATATCTGTTATCTTGAACATTTGCGATTTTGAACGAAAATATGTTTGCTTCTAATGGTTTTAAAATAGTTTTTTGCTGCCTTTTTTAAACATTCGCTACCTTGAAAAAAAACTATTTTTTTTTTGCTTTTTTGCAGTTTACTATACTCTTACTGTTTATCTCGAGAATTCACCATCTCATAACAGAACACACTTTCTTTCTGCAACTGTAAAATCTAAAGCTTAATTTGAGTAACTGTAAAATCTAAAGCGTGTTTTGAGCAACTGTAAAGTTTACAGCTTATTTTGAGCAACTGTAAAACCTAAATCTTATTTTGAGCAACTGTAAAACCTAAATCTTATTTTGAGCAACTGTAAAATCAAAGCTTATTTTGGGCAACTGTAAAATCTAAAGCGTATTTTGAGCTACTGTAAAATCTAAATCTTATCTTGAGCAACTGTAAAATCTAAAGCTTATTTTGGGCAACTGTAAAATCTAAATCTTATTTTGAGCAACTGTAACATCTAAAGCTTATTTTGGGCAACTGTAAAATTTAAAGCTTATTTTGGGCAACTGTAAAATCTAAAGCTTACTTTGAGCAACTGTAAAATCTAAATCTTATCTTGAGCAACTGTAAAATCTAAAGCTTATTTTGGGTAACTGTAAAATCTAGAGCTTATTTTGAGCTACTGTAAAATCTAAATCCTATCTTGAGCAATTGTAAAATCTAAATCTTATCTTGAGCAACTGTAAAATCTAAAGCTTATTTTGGGTAACTGTAAAATCTAAAGCTTATTTTGAGCTACTGTAACATCTAAAGCTTATTTTGGGCAACTGTAAAATTTAAAGCTTATTTTGGGCAACTGTAAAATCTAATGCTTACTTTGAGCAACTGTAAAATCTAAATCTTATTTTGAGCAACTGTAAAATGTAAAGCTTCAAGATAGCGAGCTTTATGAGGTTAGTAACCTAATAAAGCTCTTAGGCTTATGAGTATATCAACTGCACTCATAAAACCTGATTTTACAAATCGAAACTATTAATTAGAAACTAATTGTAAACTTTATATGAAAAACAAACATCTTTTGCAGATTTTGAAAAACTACCCAAAGTATTCAGTCCTGAATTGGTGAATTATTTCAAGGATAATTAATAAGTTATTTAAAAATAACAATTTTCATTTCATACCTCCAAAACAATATGCAAGACTTGCGACGAAACTCCATGGTGATGATATCCTGTCTGGAAACACAAAAACATTTGTTAAACTGGTTTATTTTGGCATCGTATATTACAATTATTAAACAATCGTTGTGTTACATGCTTTTCAGTCAATAATGTGACATAGATATTGAGTTGGCAGAATTCACTACAGTTAAGATTATGACAAATGAATTCTCACAATAAAAACTAATTCCAAGAGAAAAAACAATAAAGAAAAAATAGAGCTTACCTTTGTACAGTTTTCTAATGGATTCTGGAAGTTCTTCGTCAGCAAACTTCTTCAGTAGAGGTGAAGCATGTATCTATTGGTAAAATGTCATTTTAAGAAAAATCAATAAAGTTTAGAACTAGCTGAAGGTAAATGGCTTCTTGGCATGAAGTACTTTATTGAAATGAGTAAAACTGTGTAGTGAATTTCGTGGCTAGAGTAAAGTGTTGGAAATTTTTAATAATGTGTCTACTTATATATTCATATACTTACTTCTTCAATATTGAAAACCTGCAATGAAAAAGTAAAATTTTATTAACATTGAAAAAATCTTTAAGCTGTTTTGTTGTCACATTTTCTTACCTACGAATTGTTCCAATGCCAACTGTTCTTTTCTATTAGTAAATGGAAAGTGTGTTCTAATAGTTATTGCTAGTTGCGACTATTCTTCTCGAAAAATATTGAAATACGAAAATATAAAAATTGATAGCAATCATAAATTCGTCAACAAAATTTTATGAGAATTATTTATAAAATGAGTATGTAGCAATACAGGGGTGCAACTATTTTTTTTGGGGGGGGGTCCTGGGGCCCTAAGTTTAGAAGTATTTTCGTAATGATTTTGGAGACTATGCGGTAACTATGCGGTAACTAACGGATATGCTTGGCATCTTAACCTACTACGAAAGAGAAAGTGCCTTCACTTTTAATGATACTCCTGCCCGCTCAAAATCCTGGTTGCTCTTTTGCAAAGTTAAAACATTTTATGAGTGAGAAAGTAAATATTTTGCAGTGGCTTCAATCTGTCCTGTTTTTCTGTGTCCATGCAATGATTTAATTTTCAATAACAAAAACAACACATTATACGTTATTTTATTTTATTTCATTTTAAAATCTACTTAATGGGGAGGGTTGCCATTCAATTAAGTTGTTGTTTGTCAAAGGCCCTCTTCTAAATACATATTATCATTAAAAAACTATTAAATCCCATTTACAATTGAAGACCCTGATTACATGTTAAAAATCTAAAATCTGAAACCCTATTAAAAAGAATGTAAAAACGTATCGTAAACGTATCGTTTAGGCTCAACAATAACATAGTACAACCTCAAGTCGTGCATTATGAAACTGCCGTAGAGTTACAGAGTTTACTGGCTCGACAAAAACCATTCCAGTTATCCAGTATTGGTGACCAATTTCAATCTTTGTAACCAACTCATCTGCAAAAAAATGGAATTAATGGACAATAAGAAAAGACAATCTTCAATCTAAGATAATCGTCAATTTGATAAGAAACGTTTAAGAAAATCGGAAAGACGTTAAAGACAATCTAAAAGCTGACAAGAAGCTAAATACATTCACTGGAACTATAAAATAGTTTTGTTTCTGTAATTTAGTATAAACAACGCAAACAGTTAGACACAATTTTGATCAGAATAAAATTGAATAAAATGGTAAATAAAATGTGACGAATCAAGGCTAAAAAAAACATTCTTCTATTTCCCAGGGAACCAATCGTAGATACCTGAAAACTGCATCATATCATACCTCGTATCACTGCTGTAACAGGCTGGTGCCTTCCATGCTTTTCTTGACTGATTGGTTGCAAGCATTTGATCCCATCATTTAGAAGAACTTTAATCAGTTTCTTCTCTACAAAGCAATAATATTTCTAAAAGTTCATTGTAAAAGATATATTTCAAATGCAACTTCTGGAGAAATTTGTTAAATAAATTTCGATATATCATTGCTAATGGTTACCAAACTGATTGCTTGTGGATAGAAACACACTTTCAAACTATATTTATGTCGTAACGTAAACGATTTACATTTATGTCGTAACGTAAACGTACAAACTACATTTATGTCATAACGTAAACAATTTACCTAAGAGTATCCAGGGTAGCCCAGGAGGAAAACAATTAAGCTTAAAGGCCCACTGCAATGAAAATTTACCCCCATTTTTTATTTGATTTTTTGCAAGAACAGAATTCGCTGATAACAGAACAAAAAACAAAACTTTTGTATCGCAAGCTATTCAAAAGTTACAAG
>JAYJMH010024303.1:0-18676 GCA_036873815.1 Phacellophora camtschatica
TTCTTTCTTACTTTCTTCCTTTCTTACTTATTTACTTACTTACTTAGTTAGTTACTTACTTACTTACTTACTTACTTACTTACTTACTTACTTACTTATTTACTTACTTACTTACTTAGTTAGTTACTTACTTACTTACTTACTTACTTACTTACTTACTTACTTACTTACTTACTTACTTACTTACTTACTTGACCATTTATCGTAAGACGTTGTGTTTTATCAATAAAAAATTTTTAAAAAAATACGTCTTTAAACATCAAACAAACTTAAAGTCACTAAGCATAATTTCAAACGAATGGCTGTTGCATTTTGTTCGCTAATCCGTTTCACCAAACAAGCTATGGATAATTGAAACTGGTTGGTTTCAATCTGCTTTAGTAGAAAATAATTGTAGCACATCTTAGTTCAATGGAAAATATTTGATTTGGCCCCAGCATTTGGTAAATAAAATATTTTGGCAAACTAATGCTGCTTTCAATTAACTAAAATAACTCTTTTACCGAAAAAACAACTCATGACGACAGTAAATATCAATATAAATATAAAAATTAATCGCCTCCTTTCCAAAATCTCTAAAATAAAGGTTATCTTTCGAATGAATTAGTATCCTCGCACCTCTTTTAAGTCAACGCTGACCCACAGGGGAATGGGAGTTCCCCAGTATCTGTTTCTTGAAATGTTCCAATCGCGAGCATTTGCCAACCAATTGTGGAATCTCTTTTCTTTAACAAACTCTGGTACCCTAGTAAACATCAACAAGTACCATGATTAAATAAATATCAAACAACTCGTGTTATATATATTGATCTGTTTATTCATTTAACGTTCAAACAACTGTTTGATTGTACTAAACTCTCCATTGGAATTCTCTGCAAAACATGTAAAAAACAATTCCTATAAAAATGGCTCTGACGATATTTTGACCATGATGGAATACCAGACGATTCTACAAAAATTCGATAATCGAAAACAATGCACCTCGGTGAAGATACCCATGCCACCATCACCAAACAAAATTTTCGTTAACACAAAGTTTTAAAAAGGTTAATCTTACCAGTAACATTTTTGGTTATTTGCAAGAAGTTTTTCAACAATGGGCTCAACAGCAACAAACCAACCAGGTACCGCTTTATAGATAAGAGGAGTATCAGACCTATCAATAAAATAAATTATTAAATTTGTAAACACCAATAGATAGTCGCTGTTGCATTTTTGATGTGTTACTGTTGCAGATACAAACGATTGTAGCTCTTTAAATACCATAGAAAACATGACCCAGCCCATTGCAAAACAAAACGTCATATTTTCAGAAAATAAATCAGGACATAGCAACTAATTACAGATCATATTAATCACGGATATTTCAACGTAAATTTTATCGTTTGAGTTAAATTGGTTTGCATGTGCTACCCCTTGCAAAATAAAATTTAGATACGATTTGCCTGTTAATAGGAAATAAAACAGGGCGTGAAAAAGATCAACAAACTCACATCAAATTTGTATGTGAACTCCCACTGGCAAACCTCCTGGGAATAATAAGTTAAAAAAATTAAAAACAAAACATACCTCCAACAAAACGGGTAACTATGTCTAATGTTACTTTGGTGAATAAGAGTGCCATTTTGCTTCAACATTTTTACAATATTCTTATCGGCATCCTAAGAAAATACAAAGAGGTTAATAAATTCTACTCTGCCAATAACTACTCCAAAATATAATTAAATTAACACTCATAGAATAAGCTGACGTTATGATCAGCCAGAACATTTAAAACGATGAACAAGAAAAGACGATACTGGTGAAGGTATAGTCATAAAATGCATGAACTGTGTTTCTCATAGAAAAAATTGTTGAAAAATATGTTTATATACTTTATCAATTAAGAATTTGGAGGAAATTATGAAGATCAAATACAAGCTAGTAAAAACGTTGGGTCTTTATGTGAGTCTTTCCTACTGTAAGTTTTAATGCCAAGTGTCTTGGTTTCATACTCAAATTACAAAATATTTTTCTAACTGAAAAATAAGATGATTTTTGATAAACAGAATGTCTACCGGGTGATCCTAAAATTTCCTGACGTTTATAAAATTGTTGCCAACAAATCAATCTCATTTTTACGTTGAAATGTACAAGAAGGGCTAGATTAATTGTAGCAATATCGAATATTTCCTCAGCACATTAAAAGCAATGTAATTTTGCTGGCTTAAAAGCGACCTGGTTTTGCTGCATGGTATAAGTTGTTAGGAAAAATAAATGAATCCCGTTATGCCATCTCTTTCTATTGTTACGTGATCATTCGTCAAAGTTACCAAAATTAACTTGGTCCTTCTCATGCTAGCAGAAAAACAAATTTAGGAAATTCGTAACAAAATCAAAGTTAAGTAATTTTTCAAACGTCGGAACCTCTTCTTGGGCCACCCGGTATATGCTATTGACAAAATTAAATTGATTTTTATAATCTCAGAAAAGAAGCAACTTTAGAGTTGCTTCAAGTAACATTTTATTCAGGTAGGAAGTAGCATTTTTTTTCACTTACACGACAGTAAAAACCCGCAAATCTGAACCACAACTTTTGAACCTTTACCCTAAAGTTTTTATTGAAATTTTTAAAAAATGCTGTAATTTTGAAGAAATTAGAAAAAAAAGTTTAAACAGTCAATGGGAGTATAAATAATGTAGTTTCTGCACCTTGGAAGTTGACTGGCCATCTTCCTCCATTTAAGCATTTTGAAATTTTATTATGCCCCAAAATTAAGAACCTTTGTTAGGCTCACTGTTAAAATATAGGGGTCTGACATGCAGGTTTTTACTGTAACTATTAAGAAGATCGGCCTATGTTTGTCATAAGGATAAAAGATGATATCAACTATTGCTGTGAAACGTTTAAGAAAATTACCTTTACGTATTGGTTTTTAAAATCCGAAACTTCATCGGTGAAAATCCCACTTGCATCAACTGGGCATGGTAATTCTCCTCCTTTTTTGATAATTCCATTTGCCATACATATACGGTAATCATCCTGAGAAAATAAATGCATAAGCAATAGAAATAGAAAAGATGTAATATATATAGTTTCTTGCCTGATACAAAAATTTAATTAAAATAATTAAAACAACAATAATAGCAAAAACAAAAACAAAAATTAGCAAATTAATTTACACAAAAGATTTAACCCAAATTTGACAAAAAACGTACCGATTTTCAAGCAAAGTTCTTTGGCCCCATTTGTAGCATAATCATTTATTGCCACCAGAATGTAACAAAGATATTAAAATTTCCAATGTTAATCCTTTCACCCCCCAAGAAAGGTCATATGTCCCACTGATAAAGAACGTAAAACGTCGTATGTTCAGGGGGAAACGTTGAAAAAAATTTCAAATTATTTTGAATTGAATTGGCTTGTTTGCTACCCCCTGCAAAACAAAAACTACATATGATTTGCCTCTTTATTGGAAATAAATCCGGGGGTCAAAGGGTTAAAGAAACTTACTTCACCAAAAGCAGGAGCTGAATGAACAACACCTGTACCACTATCGTCTGTGACGTAATCATCAGTAAATATCTGGAAGGCTCCTTTTTCTCTCATCTGAAAGTAATTAATGAATTTATTACGCTATTGCAAATAAAAATGTGTATATCCCGGGTTAAAATTCGAATTACCCAGTAATTTTCGTGAAAGTTCTGATTAATCCTGGTTAATAATAAGGTCTAAAAATAACTCAGTAATCGATCATTCAAACAATCAGCCAACCAATCAATCAATCGATTTCTAAAAGTCAAAGCAAACAATCAAAAACCTTGTACATACGTGAGCAAAATACTTGAATGGCGGAGTGTAGCGTTTCCCTTTCAAGGACGACCCTTTAAACCTGAAACATGAAATTAACTGTGCACTTCTTGAAAAACTACACAAAGGCTCAGCAATTAAGAAACCACTTAATAAGAACTTTTAGGCTTCTTTCCTCAAAATAAGAATATCAAAAAGAAAGTATTTGCAAACAATAGCGCTGAATCTGAAAAACCTGATTCTTAAATGCAGGGATTTCTGTATTAAACCTTTTTGGCTATGGAATTCGCTATCAAAATCAATAAAAACTAAGTTTTCTGAATATATTTCTGAAGATAGCAAAAAGTTAAGAAATACAAACGTCCCATACAAATTTTCTTTCGTCTACAACACATTTTCTTTCGTCTGCAAGCTTAGCTCGCATGATACTTTCTTACTCTACATATTTATATAACCGAATATTAAATAGAATACGGTTATATAAGAAATATAACCGTATTCTACGTAACTATATAACAATTGTCTGTTCAGCTTTAAACTACCGAGACTACAGTAAAACCTCTATATAGCAGACACCTTTGGGAGGAACGTCTATGCCTGTTGTTGGGAGGTGTCCTTTGATTGGAGGTTTACTTAATAAATTTTGACCATATTTATATTTTTGACCATATTTGACAATATTTTTCCAAAGAAAATTCGGGACAAGGTGTCCATTGGATGGAGGTGTCCGTTGTAGGGATGTGTCCGTTAATAGAGTTTTCACTGTAGTTAAGCAATGGAATTTCCTGGGACGAGTTGGATGAATTAATTTTTGCCTTCTGTATTATGTACAGAATATCGTTGAATAATTATGAATTAAAATTTGAATTTAATATAAAATTCATCATCATAATGTGCCAAAAATTAAGAACATGAATCTTTGCGTGTGAAAATAATAAACAATTAGTAAGCAAGGAAGAAAGACTTAAATGAAATGAAACAAAAATATTGATAAAAAAGTCAACCTTTCTAAAATGGTGTATTCGGATTCCTTTTTAAACAATGCAGTCAGCCTTGATTCCATCATAATGTATGTTCTATTCGTACCATTATCTAAATAGTGGAAGATTTGAAGAAACAAATTATCAAAAACATTTTGAAGACGGTTGAGTCAGAAAAATGTGGCTTGTTTGTTTGATGTGATGTACATTTATAAATTTTGACACTAATTTTGACAATGCAAACATCGTTATCTGCAGTAGAACATCTAACTTAAATTAGAAAATATCATTGATGATGAAATCATAACATCGTTCTTGAGCTATTTGAGTGATTTTGTTTAAAAGCTGCTTTTCTTTTGTTGGAGAATTTGAAGTTTATAACCACGATAACATGTTGCAAGCATTATTTTTTTTTTTTTTTTTTTTTGACTGAAAAACTGATAAAATAGCAATTTCTAAGCGTGTCAGATATAGTGTGTTTGGAATGACACAAATGGAACACAAGATATAACTTAGTTTAAAATGTAAGTTAATATTATAATACAGATAAATATCAATGCTTTTATGACATCTCTGCAAATTTTGTGATTATTCTTAGCAACCAGTTGGTCTTAAATTTTCGGTGGTGTGGTTTATCATAATTCTGAACTTGTTTTATTTTCTGTCAGAGTCTCAATTGTGGAATTGTGTTTTTTTTTATTGGCAAATTTGTTTCAAAAACATCAATACATATGATGTAAAATTAGTCATAATTAGAATTCAGCTTTGTCCTCTTTCCTAACTGAAAAAACAAAGTTTACAATAACACAGTTTTCAGACAATAATTCTGCGCTCAACCAAAATCCTTTCAACTCCGAATATAACACCCTCAAATATGATAATTTATTTTTAACAATATTTATCATTTAACAATAATAAAGTTAAAAAAGTAACTGATATTTGCAGAAGACCCTGGACACAATAACCTACAAAATATACGGATTAAAAAGGACATAACTATGAAGCTACAAGACTGAAGTATCCGAGCACAGTATACTGCCTGAAAAATATAGTTGTTCATCCAACATACCCTTAACTTTGACATATTCAAGATTAGCATTTACAACCAGTGCTAAATTGCTTGGAAGTGTCCAGGGAGTTGTTGTCCACGCAATCATGCTGATGTCTGGAGTTTCTTCCAACGGGAAACTTACAATCACTAAATGAAAAAAATTTAAGTCAGAATGTTTCAGGTTAGAAGTACAGAAAATATTCAAGTCTGTGCTCATTGTTGATTTTTATTTCAAAACACTGTAAATAAATTTTACCATGAAGTATAATAACCCAACATTTATTCCAGACACCAGGTGCGCCAAAGAATACTGATAATCTTTTACGGGCTACCATTAATCGTGTACTACGCCGATTATGATGATTATTTAAGTTTATATCTACATCGGAGGTACTAGGCCTAAACAA
Organism: Phacellophora camtschatica; assembly: GCA_036873815.1. Classification (NCBI taxonomy): domain Eukaryota; kingdom Metazoa; phylum Cnidaria; class Scyphozoa; order Semaeostomeae; family Ulmaridae; genus Phacellophora; species Phacellophora camtschatica. Next base: position 6,229 of record JAYJMH010024303.1, read on the forward strand.
GTTAAAAATAGTTTTTGGCAATTTTTTTATGCAAAGTTTCAATCTCACAGAAGCTCAAAAATATTGAGCAATATTGATAAAATTTTTCAAGATTGAGAGCACATGGATAAAGAGAGACTCTTGCAAACTTGTCGGTTAATCAGAGACTCTTTCAGGCTTCACGCTTTTTCAGTTTTCACAGTTTGAATAAAGGCTGTTCATTTCCTTTCAAAGCATGAAAAGTTCGCTGTTTCATGACATTAGATTTCTCCAATGTTTTTGAGCTTCTGTGAGATCAAAACTTTTCGCAAAATCATTCATAACGAAAGCACAAGCATCGAAAAAATTGCCAAAATCATTTTTAATTAATTAGTCCCTGCCTCATGGATTTCAACTTCAATCGTTGTAATAGTAGACGATTGATGGTGGCCCGTCAGATTATCAGTTTTTTTTAACGCACCCAGTATTATAAAATTTGCCAACCAAGGGAGTTACAACTGTGAGTGTGATAAGGTGTGTCACATCCCTAATATTCAGCCACTCAGGTTAACATTTGGAGAAAAGAAAACGTTTAGGCAACATTACTGTCGATAGTATGTGGGGTGTAAATTTGGCAATATTTTGGATATCACAAACTTTCAGAATATTATAAGCTGATCACATGGTATGAACATATGTGCTCTACTAGCTCAATGATTTCAAAGGTCAGCCTTTAAAACACATTCGTATGACATTTGACTTACATAAGAATAATGAATGATTATGCAATGTTTAAATAAGAACAAACAAATGCATCTTTCCTCATTTCTTCTTCAAATAAAAGTCGTAAATTTCTAATTCAAGATATCAAACTCTACTCAAGATTCAAATAAATTTGAACAACTGAGAAAACTTGTTTTCGTCAAACCTGCTGGGTCATTGACTTCTTTGTAGTTCTGATTTGACTCAAAATTTGACAGGGGTGTATTACAACTTGTCGAGTAGGGCATAACCTAAAAATATTCAATAAAAATCAGCACAAAAAACATTCCAAAGATAAAAAAATCTTTCAAAATTCAGAAATATATAATTCTTCGTACAATACCGTAAATCCTAACAGTAGCCCCCTGGGGGCTAATTGATTTTAAGCCCTTTTGGTTGGGAGAAAATTCGAAGTCGGACCATTTCCTATAGGATAACTATATAAACATAAATACTGCAGGATAACTACACATGAACAAGAACAACATACATATATAAACAGAATTCGAGGAATAAAATGTGAAATAACAGGCTTAATCAAATACGAATTTCCAGGGGGGGCTTATTTGAGGGGGAGCTAATCCAAGGATTTATCGTATATGAAAATATTAATTCTGAATCATGTTATTTTAAAAAGTAAAATAAAAAATTCCATACCCTAAAGCCTCTGTATACCATGCCTTTATCAAAAAGCTGCTTGAAAACCCACCTGAAGTAAAATAATTTTGTTTTATGTTCGTCAATTCCAGTATAATAATTGCTGTTACATGAACACCTTCCATTAATACCTCTGGTATTTATCCAGTTAGTTTTCTGTATTAAGTCAGAAAAACCAGTTATCGTGTAATCAGCAGTTATGTTCTTCTTTTAAATAAATTTATTTAATAATTACTCATTTGTAAAATGAAAAACAGGAACAAAAAACTGAGAAATGAGTTCAGCTTTAATCTCGTTTTAAAACTTGAAAAAAATGTTTGTAAAATTAAAATATCTAAAAAATTCACCAAACAGATTCCATGAACGAAGGATAAAGAGTTTTGTAGTCATTGTCAAAATCAATCCATCTCCCCAATCTAGTCACTGTAAACTGAATAAATAAATGAAAGTGAATAACCTGTCAATACATAACAATAAATTTATCCAATGGGTGGACAAAGAAAGGGTCCAAGTTTGCTGGGCTATCTTGCAAAGTATGTTCTGTCCTAGGCCGTCAAAATAACGCAGAAAAGGTCGTGAAAGATTGACATTGATTTTGAGATAACCTTCTGCAATAATTAAAAGGCACACAAATATCGGGGGAAAAAATAACGTGTTTCATTATATTTCGAATTGAATTGAAAATAATTCTGGAATGTTCATTCCATGGCCAATCGAACGAAAGTTAATCGTTCGGGATTTTTGTGCGTTATTTATATGGCCTAGTAACAAACAGAACTCGCAGAATAGCCCAGCAAAAAGCAAAACTTTTTTGGTCCACCTGTCCACCAGGTATTTTGAATGTAATGGAAAGGAATACACTGGAGAAATTACAGTGAAATTAGTGTGAAATTACAGTTTAAATAAAATCTATGCTTACCTCTTGACAGTAAAAGAAGGGGGTGTTTATTAAATTTCTATCTTTGGGGGGGGGGCGTTAATTATAAATATTGATTAGAAGCAAGGGGTATTTAAAAAGGAGGCATTAATTAGAAGCATTGTGGTACACTAATACTAAATTTGTTATTGTAACAATTGTCCTTCCTTTATCATAAATCAACAAATATAATAGCACATACTTCCCATTCTTTTGAGTATCTCATCACAATTTTTCTGCATTCATCGTTATACTTGCCAATGCCCATCTTCTTAACATCATCGGGGCCCTGTTCAAATGTCAAAATCATGTTTTCAAAATGAATCTTGTTGAAAAAATATTCAGTAAAGGTGTACAACGTCAAAAAAGGTATAGAGTCTTTTAACAGAAAATGCAGAAAAACTATCGTAGATTCCTGTAACAATAACAGCTTTTGAAAATTCATTAATAGTTGATGCATAAACGGAAATGTATGTAAATAATTGTAGAAATTGAAATAATATATGCAACTAAAAGTATTTTTTTTACTGGAAAACTAGCTAACCTTGATTCCAAGTTTCTGATCGATTTCAAACTCCTATAAGAATGTATACAATAATCACAATAAGATATTCATAAAATAATGAGGTTTTATACGAAAGTAATGAAAGTGATATACAATAGGATTTCCAAGGACCTAATAATAAATGCACTGCCAAAACTGCCTACCAGCCAGGGCGCAGTACGATAGAGCAAATCACATGCTTTCCATTTGATTTAAAGTAAGTGCGCAGTATATCACACGCCTTATTGAGAGGCTCACGATTTTGTATGGGCCTAAAACAGCATTATAAATGCAATAGTAATCACAATGAGTAATTAATTTTTTAGATGATAAGGAGTTCATCAACATCTTGTCACCAAATTTGGTTTTTGAGGGTTAGATTCGATAATATTGTCGTATTTTAGTTGCATTTTTTGTTTCTTTGCAGCTTGCTCTTGGTGGTTGGGTTTTGTAATGCGTATTGCCTTTTTTATGAGCTGTAACCGAACAGAAATACCGTATTTTCTCGAAAAAGCGCCCGCCCTCGAAAGAGCATCCCGTCTAAAAGTGAGAAAAATTAAAAAAGCGCCCCCCCCCCTTCCCTCAAAAGATGGCCAAATCCACTGTTTCAAAACAGGCCAACCTTGTGAAAATGCTGCTGATAAATTGCGATCACAAAAAGAAATGTTGTTCGAACCCGACATCAATCCATTTGTTGCCAACGATGATGTTAAGGACGGAAATGATGATGGTGATGATAATGAAGAAATGGACATTTGTATTGAAATTGACTGCACATGATATTTTTTTCTTAATTAAGCTTCGATCCCCCCCCAAAAAAAAAGAAAATCATCGAAAAATTAATTTCGAAATACAGTAAAGAAATTAAATATTTTGAGGTGCGTTAATTCGTTGAAGAAGACAATTTAAGTGAGAAAAAACACGAACACCAGGAGAGCAAAGTATACCTGACGAGGCATGTGCCCGCTATCACCTCAAATGGCAAGGACTGCAAATCAAATCCTTGCAACAAATTAATGGAAAGCCAATAAATTTCAGTGGAAAATCACCACATGTTTCATATATTTCACCAAAGTGTTCGATAGCGTTGATCAAGAGAACTTGTGGGAAACATTGAGAAGGTACACCAACATCAATCTTGCCTATATAAATCTTAATTCTCTCTTGTACAAGGGATCAAATACTGGAATCCGAGCCAATATCGGTACGACCCGCTATTTTGCCCTTCTAAAAGTGGTTGAGCAAGAAGACCTCAGGTTCTGCACTTGTCAACTCTCATATTCTGCACTTGTTCTTCACATGATCCTGCAGAAAACCTCCGACGAAACGAAACGAAGGAATCATCATTGATCATCATGACAAAGGCTACACTACGCTGAAGATATTGGCATAATTGTAGCTTTTGTTGTAGATATAAATGAAAGCCTTGAGAGACTCCATGAAGATGCAGCAATCTATGGCCTCAAGATCAATGTTTAAAAAACAAAGATGATGCTTTTCGACAATGAGGAGAAGGCGTTCAAGAGAGAAAAAAGTAACATGTTAAATGTAACTGTAAATTTATTCGTAAAAATAAAGAAAAAAAGAAATAACTACCTCGGTGCATAATTAAAATTGCTAAACATTAAAAAAAAAAAAATAAACAAAATGATACATTTAAAATGATCATAAGTACCCCAAAGTGAAAAATGTGCTAGTTAAATAAAATCATAATTAAAAATCTTACCACAGGTAGGCCATGGCAATCCCATCCAAATCGCCTTTCAACATGAAAGCCAGATTGATGTGCATATCTAGTAACAATGTCCTGGGCAAAATAAAATAATATTTATAAATATATGCATGAAGTAATACAGTACAAAGTATAATGGCACAGAAAGTAAAGTAACAATATCCACACATAAAAAACAGAAACCTTTATCGTTCCAGCCAAAATGTGACCATAATGTGGCAAACCAGTTGCAAATGGAGGCCCATCATAAAATGAGTACCTGCAAAATTAAGAATTAAAAATGAACAAATATCCATTAAGTTTTCAAGTTGACTGTGAAAGCTGGATATGTCAGAGGTTTAAAACCAATTCCATTAAAGATGTGCTATACTTGTACCAGTACATTGGTCTTTAAAATACGGTATTTTCTCTCATGGTGCCACTGGGGGGTTTGTTGTTGGAAAAGGGAGATTATTAGAAAGGTGGGTTCATTGTTTCAATGGCGAGTTTTTTTAGAGGAGCTATTAAAATTTCAACCTTAAAGGAAATGAGCTCATATAACAAAATTTAGATAATTTCTATTGTATATCGAGTTGCTCTAAGAATAGAACCTTAAAGTTTCTAAAAAGTATTTATCTTAAATGTAAATTAAATTTTCTACCATTTAAATGTAAATTAAATGTAAATTTTCTACCATTTAAAGCAATTTTCGTGAAAATCAGTAGAAAAAGTAATTAATGACATTTGTTGATAAGTTGAAAATTTGTCAAATTCTTTTGCTTTTTGGTTGCCTAGTAACAAATCATGTGACTAATTAACAACTACACTTGGAAAGCTAATTGTCGAAACAACTATTGGGGCAAGTTTCATTGTTGTATCTATTAAAAGTACCCCTACAAATATATGATTTGCAGTAATCAATCTTTTTGCTCAAAACGTTGTATTCCTAGAATGCATGTTAAATACAAATGTACGGTAGAAATCATGCAATCTATACAATCATGCAATCTAATTAAAATATATAAGTAAAAATAAAAATGATAATGTGATCTAAAATACAACAGGAACAGAATACATATGCATACAAATCTTAAACTAACTTTCAAAAATTCTTGCAATATATATAGTCAGTTAGCAGTTAATGATGGCAAGGTTGGACATGTTAGTGTTTGGCAAATTTAATAGTGTATCAATTAAGATATGCTTCACATATTCAATAAATCTTTGTTGCTGTACATACACAAAAGCCCTGTCTATGCCATCAGGAATTTGATCAGGTTCAGATTCCAAAAATATGCCATATTTGACTCAATTAAGCTCCAGATCCCAGGCTTGCACACAGTTGCAAACACAAGCCTCTACAGGGTTTATTAATTAACCTCTATTAACAAGGAGGGGTTTATTGCGAGGTGGCTTTAATAGGAAGGGTGGTACTATTACTAATTACGTAATTTACATATTAACTCTCAATAATTACATAATTTTCCTTTTGGTATGTACATTTTTAAAAATATTTTCACTTCCTGAGATAATCGCATAATTTTCATTTTGGTATGTACATTTTTAAAAATAACTTTCACTTCCTGAGATAATCACATAATTTTCATTTTGGTATGTACATTTTTAAAAATATTTTCACTTCCTGAGATAATCGCATAATTTTAATATCTGTACGTATATATTTTTAAACTTTATTTTTTATATAAATGTTTTTAAATTTTAGTTATATTAATAGCTATATGTATGATTTATATTTATTATCATTTTTATATTTATAGTTATTCTATTTTTGTTCTTTACTTTTTACTTCTGTATATAATTGCTGTGTTCCAATTGGTATGTACAACTCAAAATAATCGCATACTATGCTTGTCATATATAAATATACATGCCCCCAACTGTGACTGATTTTGGGATTTGATTTAATTATATATCTGTCTTCATTATTCTCCTCTCTCGTCAAATTGTACATGGCAGGCAGTTAAAATTAACCTGGCATTTATAATACCTTGGCTTCCCTTCAGATTGCTTCATAGAAGTCTTAAAGGCATCAAGCTTTTTCCACAATTCTAGAATGTTTTCTTCTTCCTTTGGAAAATTGTGACTTTCTCCAACAGATTTTGCCATAATTGCATCTGTTGGTATATTATTGGCAGATGAAATGGAACGTGTAAAATTGACTGCTCTAACTGTTTTAAAATGTTTTACGAAGTTGATTATTGATGATCTCTGGCAAAACATTTACTGCTTGACTTTCGAGGTAGCCATTATATCTTTCTCACGAGGGTTGTTTGCACAGACATTTCATCAGACATTGATTTTCATAAGAGCTTTTTTTAACCTCGAGTTGAATATGAGGATTTATCTTTTGCATTCAATTCAATGCAATGAGAAGAAAAATTAATTCTTTGCAGTTAAGATTTTTCAGACGACGAAAATATAATATGGCTGGTCCAATCAAGAGGGTAAGAGATTAGAGAACAAAAATTGCATAAAATCTGTGCAATGACATGAAACAAAAACAGCAATTATTTGTTTAATTTTAAAGTTTATTTTATAAGTTGTGTAGTTTAATTTATCTTTTGCATTCCATTCAATGAATGCAATGCAAATGAGAAGAAAAATAAAGTCTGCATGCATTGCAGAATTTTTTAATTTAATTTTATACTTTTATATTTAGTCAACAAAACATTTGTAGGTAGTATAAGCTCTTCTCACTTCTGTCTGTTGTGTTGTTATGTGACAAAGTATAAATAAACTGTTTTGTAGAGCTGGACAGAAAAGAGGGACACATACTGTACATATAAATGATTATACATAAATAATGATGTTTGTTTATTTTATATTTTCTAGTCAACATTCATTGTTGGTCTTCAAGTTGCTAAGAATCCAAGACAGGTAAATAATAAATACTACAAACAACTATTATATACATATATGCACCATCCATCAGCCAGTTTATACACTAGGTTGAAATTCTTAGTTTGCAGATATAATCTAAAGATAAAACTTACAACCACAACCAGCGGTTCTTGCAGCAAAAGACAATAATAAGCCTGTTATCTTATATTTTATTGTCTCTGTTTTGTTCGTTAACAATTTTTGAATTTTCACAGTAGGCAAAAACATACATATTTTCCAACCTGAAGGGTGCATTCCATGATGTCATTCACATGCCAGACATTTTATTGGCTTTCCTATTGCCATGCCAATGGGAGGAGGCTCATGTTCAAAAGCAACAAACTAGCATTGCATATTTTTATTTATAAGAAACTTTGCTCTACTAGTGAATTAATTTTGGACTGTTGTTGGACTGTTTTTAATTGTGTATGAAAAAATTCCATTTTTATTAGTGTATGAAAAAATAAATGACTGACCAAAAAAAAATTTTCCCAAATTTCAGAACCAAAAAAGTAAGCACCACTATTTTGAGTTATACCAGAGTTCCCCCTGCATCAATGTACAGTACCTGATGACTAAAAAATCTGTCTATGTGTTAAATATTCTTTTTCACTCGAAAACATTTATTAACACTGAATAGCTAATAAATCAAACTATTTTCCTTTCATTTCAACAATATCTTTGTTCTCTTTGATGAAATCTTTGTTCCAAATGTAGGTTTTTTAGTTTTAACTTGTAAATAGTACTTTTTTAATTGTAAGATTATTTTTTCCAAATTATTTATTGTTAGTAGGCCTTAATTAGCTTTAAATTTTCTATTGTATATTAGCCTACTTTAAATAAAGAATTAGTTAAAAAAAATAATTAATAATAGTTGATTTTATATTAAGTTATCAAACTACTTTTACTCTACGAGAAAATGTAAAGAAATTGACCAATCTTACTAGGGTAGACTACTGAGATGTTAACACAAACAAATAAATGTATTTTCATTTACCACATCACTCGTTTTATCTTGTCTGAAGTTAAAATTTTCATTTTTTGTTTTCAAAGGCTTTGATTGGACTGTACAACCAAACATTGTCTGTGTTGGGTCGTTTGCCAGAAAATGCATCATATCGAATTGAGACAGAAAAGCTGACAACAAATCGATTACAATTGGTTGAACAGGTAGTTTATATTAATCGATCATATGTTCAGATTTTATGCCATGTTTATTCAAATGGTGTGTCTAGCTAAAATCGAGTTGGTTTTGCAATCAATTTTTTAATTGGATAAATTTGTCCTGTATAGAAAAAAAAGTAAGACCACAAAATGCAGTGTTTTCTTTTACCGATTCGATGAGAAAAAAGTTTGGAAATTTGTTCAACGTTATTAAATTACAGCCAAGCAAACAGTGCAACATCATTTTTGACCACCTGGTATACATATATATAAAGCGTATGCTCCAAATCTTTGATTGGTTAATGCTGATAACACACATCACCGAATTAGCCAATCAGATTGCTAGAAATCACTCGAAACTTCTGGAGACAACATTCCAGTAAAATTTCGTCAATTTCATAACCCCCCACCACAAGGAAAACCTGCAAAATGTGGTTGATCTGATTTTCAATTCGTTTTATTTTATATCTATCAATGGTTTTGGCCGCACATCTCCAGTATGGGGATTTTGATAAACTTATTTGGTTCAAAATTTGTTAGCAAAAACAAAGCACAGATAAAAATTTGAAATCGGATCAACCACATTTTGCAGGTTTTCCTTGTGGCAGGGGTTACAAAATTGACAAAAATGTTGCGTTTCCGTTATTTTGCGTAGACTGATTGGCTAATTCAATGATGTGTGTCATTCAGGGTTAAACAATCAAAGTTTTGGAACCTATGCTTATATATGATAGATAAAAGCTTTTTTTGCATTAAAAAACTGCAAGCCCTTTTCTGCTTTGTTCTTTTCTGCTTTAGCATCTATGTACATATGTACATAATATGTTGCAAGCAGCCAAGGTGTTGCGTATTTCTAATCTAGAAACATCAACTTACATTTTGCCACAAATTTCTCTAAAATTGGTTGTATATTTACTAAGATATGGACATCAAAAGTTCAATGTTGTTTTGCATGTACAACATTTGAAAATTACAGATAGTGAAGTAATCTTTAGTAATTTAAACAGTAAGATTTTTTAAATAAGTTATCTGGGGTATCCTCTTATTACTAGCACAGAACTATATAGAGGAGTTGTTATCATTTACAGTTAGATTTGCAAATATTGAAAAAAACGTGATAATGACAATAATGACATAACAGATTTTACTGTAGCAAGACAAAATTCTGATATGGATTCTCGCTATTTGCAAATGAAGCTACCTCCCAGTCAAAATTTTTAACTTTCCAAGTTCAATCTTTCGACAATTTCTCTCAAAAATAGCTAAAATTTTAATTTTCAGGAAAGTGATGTTGCTGTACTAGAAAAGAAAATAAATGATGGACAAATAGAAGAAGCAATAAAACAGGTATGTAAAATTATTTTTATTTTGTTTTCAGTAGCAACTGTTTTGAAGTTACACATTAACTTTTTAGTTTGCAGAAAGAATAATATACTTATTATGAAGCACTTTCTGTTGTGCATTTTGTTTATTTACTTAACTCATATACCCCTGATTACAATTTATCAATGTCTAATCAATTCAACAAACTGAATTACTAACAATTATGGTGAAAGATACAGTGGTATTTAAAGTGAAATATTCTGAGTTAGAGCTTTTGTGCCTGTCACTAAAAACCTCATTCATATTCTCCTCAACTTAAAATCTTGAAGAATATTTATGTAATTCTAGGATTTCCATTTTGAACACTTTTCAACAGACCAAAACTTCAAAATGTTTCAAACTGTCCTGTAAAAACAGTCAAATGTTTAGTAGGACAGTAATTATTTGAGTCATACCTTGATAATTCTTCTTTTTGCAAGTGGGTTACTTTTCAATAAGTCAACAAGTCAGCATTTAAATTCAACGCATTTGTAAATATTTGTTTCTCAGGCCAAAAGTGAGTTGTCTTTAGCACAGAAAATGGAGGAATGGCAACCTTGGGACCCATTGCAAACTGAGGCACCAGCGGGCCAATGGCAGTGGCCATAAACTAAATGTACGACTGAAGTGGTATGACTGTTTGCATGTTGCTTGGAGTGTAGCTTCGTAAATGTATTATATTGTTTGCCTTAACGTTTGGTGATTTATTGAAGAAATTGTAATGTGTAATTGAAGCAAGTTTGGTGTTTGCTTGTATCACAATTTTAATTCTCTTCATGATTTGTTAAATTACATAACTTGAAACATTACATATTAACGATGGCATACCATGCGGAAAGGCATCCAAAACGTGCATAAGTGTAAAGTTCGGAACATGCTAAAAAAACGAAAAACATCATGATCTAGCAGGAAATATTCTCCAAAACGTTTCTGAAACGATATGTTAAAATTGAATTCAAATATAAAAAAAGCAAAACCCGTGCATGGAATTCACTGTTTGAAAGCAGTTCTATGATCTTTTAATGGGCTGTGATTCAACTTTGTCCAGGACGTTGCCATCAGAATTAATGAACTGAAGTGTCATTTTAGAATCAGTGACTGTTACTGAAGCAAAACCACCATTCTCAGCGTAAAATAATTTGGAAGAGCCTTCTGGAACATATCCTTCGTGGGTTAGCAAATGATTTAAGTATGCACCACTGCCAATTACATGGTAATCAACTGTTGAGTTGCTTTCATGAAGATACTAAAAAGATATATTGAAAGTGTCCTCAGAAAATATATTGATAAATTAGCCATAATTGAGTGTAGATAACATACAATATCTCCCAGAAAATAAAAAATTACAAGGCTGCAAATTATTTCTGGAAATTAACAGGCCTCTGGAAATTAAAAGCCAAATAGATCAATGGAGTAGCAGTGACAGATTTTTGGATAATTAAGTTTAAAACACACAGCCAGAAACTGTCAGTCTTTGAAAAATCAACTAATAACACTTTGTAGATTTCAGAACATTTTCAAAATTTTCAGATAAACGATTATGAATGAATATATTGTTCCAATTTGATGTTCAAGAATTTTCCTCATTTGGAAATTTAATTGGCTCCACAAAATTCCAAAGAAATAACAATCAACTACCAGTACCCTTGGAACCAGAGGCTGTGGGAATACAGCTTTTAATGGCATTGGTGACTAGGGGTTGTGCACTTTTCTCAGCCCTGGAAATTATATCACAACAAAGTTTAAAATGTAATATATTAACCTGAAGATTATGATCATGACCACAAATATAAGCATTTGCATGATATTTTTCAAGAAGAGGTTTCAATTGTTCAACCAGTTGTTTTGTTGGACCATGGTGTCCAATAGACCAAACTGGATAATGCCCTCCAACAATAATGTAGTCAGCCTTTGATTCTTCAAGAGTTTTTGTTATCCATTCCCATTGATTATTTGCAGCAGAGGGAGACTCTGGGCCTGAAAGGTAAAATTTCACTAAAATGTCATGTGTTTGATATTCACAGGGGGAAGAACATTACAATGTGGTAAATAATACAATTTTCTTTGTTTGTCAACCAGTAATTACACACCATGTTCCTGTACGAATCATCTTGTCGTAATGACATAAAGATGGTAACTAATACCTCATTCACACTGCGAGTTGAACCAGCTTTAACTAAACCAGGTTGTCAAATGCTGCATTCTAATTGGTGAGTCCAACAGAGCGAATACATTTGATTGGTAGAAATTGGATCTGGTTTAGATGAAGCTGGTTTAACTGTGTCAGTAGTGTGAAATCAGTATAATCTAGCAGTGAGTTGTGTAGCCTTTTGATTAGAGTACCTACAGTATAGATACATTTCCAGTTGTCCATTAGTCTGAGCCAATTAACACCTTAAATTCAGGAAAATTCAGGATGTTGTCTTATTTTGGTGTGATCAAAGTAAATGAAACATACCTGTCAAAGGTTTTG
>JAYJMH010024314.1:0-18667 GCA_036873815.1 Phacellophora camtschatica
AAAAATGCTGGGAATTTGCGTGCCAGGGGGTTTCGACATCCAAAGCGGTTTCATTTCATTGTGTGAAACAAATTAAATGACAATGCAATATTCGACATCCAAAGCGGTTTCATTTCATTGTGTGAAACAAATTAAAACTCAAAACATAAGACAATAGGATCAGTTTACTTGCCAGAGACCAGAAGTAAGTATTTTTATCTGTCTTACATTATTTTAGTATGCAGATTAGCTGAGAAGAGGAGGAAGTTCTTCCTTGGCCTAAAAGATAGGAATTAATTATTATTAACTTGTTTGAAGGCCTACTTATCGTTTGATGTTGTTGGTTTGAAATTGGGTTTGTTTCACATTGTGTTAAATCGTCATAAAGGCTAATATATCCAAATCGTCGTACCAAAAAGAGGACGCTAGCGAGAAAGCCTTGTAGATGGATCTCGAAATTTTTCTATTGATCGTAACCGCTGCAACAATTGCAAGTTCTTGCTTTAGCCTTTAGTTGACAACAAAAAGTTGATTTTAAATTTTTCGTTTTGGTGTGAATGTTTTCTTTTGTTCCAATAAACAAAAGAACAACATAATCCATTGTAATTTCTAATAGTACTAGTTTCTCAATAACCCTAGTACTAGTTCCTTATAAACCAGTTTTTTATAAAATGAAAACGTGTAAATTATAGCACATTTATTTGGCTGATTTGGTTTGCTACTTACTTAAGTATTTTCATCTTGTTTTGGAAAAAAATAAAATTTGGTGATTTGAGCAAATCACAATAACCGCATCTTGCACCTACAGAAATTTCTACATTTCATTATTTAACATAGTTGTTCATGCCATCAGTGGGGTTAGATGTACACAGATATAGAAATTTTGTTTGCTACAATTATGTTTGTCAGAAAATTTTGCTACAATTATTGTTTGTCAGAAAGTGTACGGGGAGATGACATCTACTTCCCCCACACAATAAGATAAAAATCAGATTTAAAACGACCGAATTAAATTATATTTATGAGCAAATAATATTAAACAATACATACCCAACACAGAATTATAGTCAGGAAAATAATATGTATCTTTCCAAGGTTTTCTATTCCAAGCACCAGATGGTGTAATAGGAATGTAGTCAAACCATTGCTCTGAATTGTTGCTGATACCCTCTTCTTATTGTCACATAGATAGGTGGATACTTTAAATTAAATGTTTTATAAATTCCTAACAAAGAATCAAAGTCTTCCTCGTTTGCCAGAAGAGCTAAAAGTTCTTTCTCTGTGCCTTCCATGATAGACGTATCTTCGGCTGTCGCTGCCCCTGTCTTGCCCACTTTCTATTCTAAACACTCTATTTCAGCAAGGATTTTGTGGAAATTAGTTAATTCTGAAATTTAAGCAATGTTGAACGTAAGTTAAATAGATAACAGTCCATTTTCGTTTTTGTCAATTGACGTCACTTAATATCACTTCGGAATTATATTCTGTGAACGCCCTTCCAAAAATTTTTTTACGGCATACAGTAATATTCAGAACATAAACCTATCACATTTTGGTTCTGGGAACAAATAGGACCATCGAAACCAGAGGGATATGCCCTTACTCTCTTGGGCTCCGTGCTCACAATCGTTATATTTGTTTTGGCTTTAATTGTTTCGGATAATTTTGGGGGGATTAAATGGTATTAAGCTGAAATGTATCATTTGTTATTGACTTGATATAGTGTATGTGCGCGTGACGTCATGCAGTTTTGAAAACGAGGCTGGCGGCCATGTTGGAGGAGTGAGATTGTCAACATGGCAACTAATTCTGTAAACAAAACTTCGATTTATCTCTCTGAATACGCGGACAAGCTAATTGGAGATACGAAAAAACGATACAAAGACAAGATATCCGAGATTGGAGTGGATCCTTTGCTTGTACCACAATCAAAATTTAGTTCTGAATGTCTACCTCCGGTAGAATCCATGGATCTTTTATCGTATCTTGTGATACAAGTTTCTACACCAACGCACAATTCAAGGCATTTCGAAGTTTACAAGCTTATAACCAAATGGTTTCTGGTTTCATATGCAGCGTCTTGGGCTACATTGTCAACAAAAGGTATGTTGTGAGAGCTAAAGTAAGACACTCACAGCGAATGAATGATCCACTTGTACAATTATGGATCATAACAAACCAGGAAGGAACTGTGATTTCAGCCCACTGCACGTGCATGGCAGGACTAGGAGAATGCTGTTCCCACATAGAAAGTGTCCTTTTTTACATTGAAGTATGGATAAGACTTAATGGTAAACTTGCTTGCACCCAAGTAAAGTGCACATGGATATTACCATCCTTTGTTAAGCAAATTGATCATGCTGAAGTTAAAGACATAAATTTCAAGTCAGCAAAAAAGCTTAAAGCCGAAATAGAAAAATCTATTGATGATCTTAGTTTAAGAAAAGAAGAAGGCAAAAAGTTGAATAGAAGTAAAATTTCAAAGCCAAATCAAGCAGAGATGGATGAATTTTACAGCTCCCTAAATGATTGCGAAATGAAACCAGCTGTCTTAAGTTTGATCGACCCATATCAAAAGGATTTTGTTTCGAAAACAAGAGGGTTAAAAACCGTAAGGGAATTATTCGATGAGAAATATTTGAAGATGGATTATAATGATCTTTTAAAGGAGTGCCACAAAGTCAAACTTGATGTTACAGAAGAGCATGTGAACCTTGTTGAGAAAGAGACAATAACGCAAGCAAAGGGAAGTGCATTCTATCAACAGGGCAGGCAGAATCGGGGCATAAAAATGATATGCAGCATGCCACACTGACCCAGCACTGCCATCACAGTCTCTTATCAAAACTGTGTGCTATCCTGATATCTTTCGTTTTAGCAGTGCAGCAACCAGGCATGGCTGTGAACATGAAGACAAAGCAATCCGAGAATATGAGAAACGTATGAAATTAAAACATGAAAATTTCAAGGTGGTCAATTGTGGCACAATGTTAATCAGAGATTACCCATTTGTACATGCAACTAAATTTTTGGAATGCCCTCATGCCCTCTGAGTGAGCGTGCTCACGTGCCTCTGGGCCAAAATTTATGGCTTGTCAGTGTACTCTTTTAAAGCTTTTAAAGACTGTGTTCCTTATTAAATTTTTATAATTAGTTTAGAAGATCAAGACAATACAAATAATTAATTGATTTATTCTGATCCTGAGAATTCTGAAGCCAAAAAGAGTATTTTCAGATAATTTCCTACGATATTGATTAAGTCATTTTGTTTTCTTCTCGCTGTCCAAGGGAGGGCATATATGAACTTGGGGTTTTAGTCCGAAAATTTAGGGTTCTCAATTTTAAGGGTTTGATGTCGGTTAGAGGTATTAAAATAACTTTAGTTTCAATTATATGTGTAACTCTGATTTATTTATTTATTGTATCTTTTTACATACTTCACATCTCGTAGTGAATCTTTCTGACTTTCACTTATTATCTATTGTATATATACTTAAAAATATAATTTTAAGAAAAACTTTAGTTCTTTCCAGGGGTAAAAGCTTTTAATTTTGATAAAAATTCCCCAATGCCATCTGAACTACTTGAAATAAGAAATTAAATTGGTTTCAAAAATATAGTACAATTAAGGCCTATTGTTCTACCATATGTCCTTTTTAAGGTGTTTCACAAATTACATCATTCAATTCTATTGAAACGAACTTTAAGACTTAAAAACCCCGTTTTTGAAGAAAACTGGAAAATGGTATCAAGCTGAAATGTATCATTTGTTTTTACCTAGATATAGTAGATAGTTGTAATGAGAAAGATTTTTCGTTTTCGTTGCATCTCTGGACGGGGGTTACCATTGTTAGGCTTAAGTCCTTTGACTTTTTGACAACTTAAGGGACTATACCAGGTAAAAGAATGATTTTTTGCTTTCTGGTATATAATGACAATTTTCTAATTGCATTCTCGCAGAAGGGCATGTATTTGATAAAACCTGTTCAAAGTTTTCTTTTTTAACTAACGGTTGCTATTGAAACAGAAAACAAAGGAGCGCAACTGGCTAGTCTTTTCTCAGGATTGAACTGAGGACTGTAATGGCAATAAGGACAAATGAGGTGTCAAGTTAAATGGAATAGACAGTTTGTTGCAATGATGAGTTTACTTTCTTTCAAAGTGGAACTTCTACCTCAGTACGGGACAAAATAGAATACCTTTTAAAATGGCAGCATGGTCATCATAATTTGATGGCATTATTATTACAATCCCCAGAATGTAAACTTATTTTCTCTTCATCATTGCAGTGCTACATAAGTTATGAGAATTATTGCCAAGTTTCACACCCTTGCTGAGATATCTAAGCCAAAAATGTAGGGCCCCATTAAAAAACTGATTTCTCAGAAACTGTGTTTGAAAATTTGACTTACAGATAAAACAACGTTTTGACTTTGCTCTTCAATGATTATCGGATTTTTCTAAAACACAACAGTAACTGCCTAATCAATAAAATATTAACATTTTTGTTTAACTTAACACTTACACATTCAACCACAGTCTTCTCTCTTTTGTAATGTAATTTGAGGTAAATTGGTGAAAGGACAGTTTTCTTGC
Source organism: Phacellophora camtschatica (assembly GCA_036873815.1). NCBI lineage: Eukaryota > Metazoa > Cnidaria > Scyphozoa > Semaeostomeae > Ulmaridae > Phacellophora > Phacellophora camtschatica. The sequence continues at coordinate 4,576 of JAYJMH010024314.1, forward strand.
ACAATCCAGCAAATGAAGCTGAAAAATGTGATTTTTGAAGTAACTCTGTGATCGACAGGGACGACTTCCTGTGACTTCCTTGTTGTGATTGCACTGGTGAAAATTTAGGAATCCCGAAGGCAATTGTGCCCTCTAAATTTTCGGAATGCCCTCATGCCCTCTGAGTGAGCATGCTCACGTGCCTCTGGGCCAAAATTATGGCGTGTCAGTGTACTGTTTTAAAGCTTTTAAAGACTGTGTGCCTTAAATTTTTATAATTAGTTTAGAAGATCAAGACAATACAAATAATTAACTGATTTATTCTGATCCTGAGAATTCTGAAGCCAAAAAGAGTATTTTCAGATAATTTCCTACGATATTGATTAAGTCATTTTGTTTTCTTCTCGCTGTCCAAGGGAGGGCATATATGAACTTGGGGTTTTAGTCCGAAAATTTAGGGTTCTCAATTTTAAGGGTTTGATGTCGGTTAGAGGTATTAAAATAACTTTAGTTTCAATTATATGTGTAACTCTGATTTATTTATTTATTGTATCTTTTTACATACTTCACATCTCGTAGTGAATCTTTCTGACTTTCACTTATTATCTATTGTATATATACTTAAAAATATAATTTTAAGAAAAACTTTAGTTCTTTCCAGGGGTAAAAGCTTTTAATTTTGATAAAAATTCCCCAATGCCATCTGAACTACTTGAAATAAGAAATTAAATTGGTTTCAAAAATATAGTACAATTAAGGCCTATTGTTCTACCATATGTCCTTTTTAAGGCGTTTCACAAATTACATCATTCAATTCTATTGAAACGTACTTCAAGACTTAAAAACCCCGTTTTTGAAGAAAACTGGGAAATGGTATTAAGCTGAAATGTATCATTTGTTATTACCTTGATATAGTAGATAGTTGTAATGAGAAAGATTTTGCTGCATCTTTGTTGCGTCTCTGGACTTAGGACCTTTGACTTTTTGACAACTTAAGACTTATAAACTTATGACTTTTCCGATTATTCGAATCTGAATCTGATTGTGATTTTGAATCTGATTCTCCAGACATGGAAGTGTTTTCAACCTTACTGTTCTTAATAAGGCTAATACTTAATGGACTGAAGAATTCCTCCAAGGCAAGTGGCATGGCACAATTGGATACAAATATTTAATAGTAATATGTGAAAAAGTCATTTTACAGTTTGAGTTATCATACAGTATTTTGTGCCGCAATGCTAAAATCTAAAAATTGATAAGCTAAAATGAATGTATTCTGTTCCTTGCTATTTCATGCACACACGTTGATACTTTCTATCTCATGCACACACATTAGCACACACACAAGATTTTAAAAACTACAGTTGTTTGACTGTATCTATGTGATTTACTCATGCATAGATTTCTGTTCACAAAACTGTAAGTTTTAGAGTCAATTTAAACAATTCTTGTCTCAATTCTGGTGTTCAGGAGGTGTGATTCTTCAGTAAAAATGTTTTGTTACTATGTGCATTTTGAATACTTCCAAGTACATATCGCAGACCCTTTTTTCGGTTTTTATAGGATGATGAGAAACCCAAGAATTGTTTATAAAAGAAGCTAAATAAAATGAATGTCACTTGTCAGTGGTATCTTTCTTCTTTAAGCATCAGGTACGGCAGGTCCACAAGCAAGCATTTCCGGTTCATTTGATACACAAATCCTGCAAAATATATTATATAATTTTTACTGAAACGGACTTTACTGAATAAGATGTTATTTTTATTGAAAAAAACTTTAAAATATGGATGAAGATATCACAGCTGCTACATTTACGTTTTTGATAATCGAGGTCACAAATTACTCATATGTTATCAGGCTCTTCAATATTTGTCTTTACGAAAAGTTTCCTATCCACATTTTTGTATAATATTTGCAAAACCCGTGTAAGGGTTTTTTGGGACACCCAGTATTTAAAATTAAACAATAAAAATGAAAAATGTTTTACTTTGGGTGAATATATATTGCATATTTATTGTTGTATATTTATTTCATTTTCAGACGCATTAAAAAAAGTAAGCGAAAAATTGTTTTCAGGATTTTACAGGTAACTTATTTCAGTATAAACACCATAGAAACCGGGTGACACACATTTCACATTCGATCATGCTTATGTGTTGAGGAAGTTTACACAGTGGGCAGCTCCAGGTATGACATAAAGCTAGGGTGGACGACAGATTTTTGAACTCTATTTAACACAGACATCAAATATCTAGAAATGAAGAGATTTCTCTCCTGAGATTTTTGCAATTTACCCTGACTGAATACGACAAGTAAAACCAAAGTTATGAAAAGTTTAAGTAAACGATTTTAGGCTATATTTTTGAAAATATATTCAAAGTGTTTCTACTGCAAGACAGTTAGGAAAAACGGAACCAAAAGAAAACAACAAGAGTGCAATTTATTTTATGATTTACTCTATCTCATAACAAGAATAACATACAGTTTTCAAATTTGGCACAATGGCAAAACAATAGATGCTAATTACAACTATGTTTCTAAAAATAACTTTCGTTGTCATGGAAATGGGTTATTTGCATAGTAACAAAAGAATCCTTACTTAAATACAGTTTTATTTACCAAAAACAACATATTAAAGTCATAACAAAGTAATTAAGCTATTATACTTGCAAGACGTGACTATGTTTCTAAATATGTTTCTAAAAATAACTTTTGTTGTCAATGAAATGGATTATTTAACAAGAGAAATCCTATTTAAATACAGTTTTCTAGACCAAAAACAATATAATAATGCCATAACATAAGTAACTAAGCCATTATACTTGCAAGACGAGACAAAAAAACGTGTTTCTAAAAATAACTTGTTGTCATGGAAATTGATTATTCACATAGCAACGAGAGAAACTCATTTTAAATACTGCAACGCAGTTCAACAGCTTCACCTAGCTCAAGAGCATTATAGTGGTGCACACACTTCCGTGTCTATAGTATTCTGATGCCCACATGATCATTTTCCTGAAAATAAGAAATATGAACTTGACATTTTTCAATTCAAAGTTCAATTACGCTAAAATAGTGTTTAGACTTTGTAATTAAAATAAGATGTTAAAAATTGTGAGTACTTCTAACTTAAACTAACTAACGAAACCGAACCCATCCTTTGAAATAATCATCAAACAATTCATCGAAGATAGTATTCATTCTTATCATCATCATCATCTGCAGCATACTGGACAAAAAAGTCTGAGTTATTCACATCTTCACTTTCATCGTCATAATCCACAACATCTGCCTCGTACCAAGTCTCCTGTTCACTGTCACTATCAACATACCAATGTGATATTGTCGACCCAACAAAGTCATCAACAGACAGTGGCAACATCTCTAATTCTCCTCTATTCCAATCTGACAGCAAATCAAACTTATAAATTTCTTTTTCACCATCATAACAAATGTAAAAGTTATCCCTGTTTTGACCAACACCGCGTCTTACAATTGTCCCTCTAAACCACGTCTCTTCCCCATTTTCAACAAACTTGTGTCTCACAATCTTCCCAACCAAGTCATTTGCCTCAATATCTTCGGATAATTTGCAAAAACTATTCCTAAATCTTTCTCTCCTTCCAGCATCAACACCTAATCTCTTTATTTGTTTCTTTTTTGTTTTGTCAATGGCTTCCAGTGCCTTATCTTTTAATGTTTTCTTTGCAGCCAAAAATATTTCTTTGTCTATGGTTACTACATCACATTCTCTGCTTTCATCTGCGTCAACTTCAAGAGCTTCAGCCATTGCAATGCAAATAATCTTTATCAAATTTGCTTTGAGTTCTTCACTTCGTAATTGTTTTCCTTTTGCGGACAAATAGAATAATTTTTTATCTTCCTTCTTAGCACCAATCACTTTCTCCCTAAACTTAATTTGAGTTTTCAACTTCAATTTCTTGTCACTTTCCGAAGTACACTCCCTCAACGTTTCATTCACTCTGTTCTCTGTATCCCACAAACCTCCATCCTTCTCAACCTCCTTTGTTAAATTTTCCTTTTATTGTCTTGATTCTCTTTCCTTTTTTTTCCTTTGATTCTCTTGTTTCTGTCATCTTCTTTGCTCTTTCTTTTTTGATCTTTTCACTCCGTTCCATGAACTTGTCTTTCTGCATCTTCTTTGAATCCATTGCCAACTTTACCATCATTGTTTTCTTTTCTGGAGTTAAACTGTCTCTCCATGCCATTGTTTTGTTGTTAGTGTACATTATCAGTCCTTCTAGAGCAATTGTTGTTACTTTTGGACGACTCTTCATTAAATAATCTAACATACCAAAGTCTCTCTCTGGTTGTGCATTTGTCTTTGGCACACTCTCAGTTTCTTTTCTAAAGTCAGCATTTAATTCTTTACCATCTAGTTCTCCACCCTCCAGATGATCATACAACAAACGCCTAATCGCAACACAAAAGCCAGAAAAAATCAACTCTAAACACTGTCTAGTGGCTGCATCCCAGAACGAACAACCCTGTGAACCACCACCAAGCAAAACTTCTAAAACCCTATTATCAGTAGACACTTTATCATCAAACAATCGACTTTCACCAGACAAAAAGCAAGACGAATCTTCAGCCCAAAGTTCAAAATATTTCAACAACTTTTGCTAATGCTGTGTCATATCTAAGATGTGCACTTCTTTCTCTATCGTTCTCCACAACGGACCTGTCACCAACTTACTCACCAAGCCCAAAGCCCTACATGCAGCGACATACGAGACAACTTTCAAGTCATGAAAAACTGCCTGAAATAGCCGATTGTCATCCTTCACCTCTTCGAGAAACATTTTCAAACAATTAAACAAGTAAAAAACACCACCTCCGTTGAAAAAAACACATTGAATCGATTGCTAATGAAGGGAATCAAAGGCAAACCATCGATTATCAACTCAGGAAATTTTTCCTCCATAAATTTACGAAAATGAACCATTTTCCCTGATTTCTCTGACCCTCTTTCCTGAACTGCTTTACAAACTGTCCTTATCAACCTTTTCGTCCCAGACTCGCCATTTGAATAACCTCCATGAACAACTGATCCAACCTTATCTGAACCCCAACATAAATTATCCCAGACTTTCAAGGATGCTTCTGCTTGATCTGCCAACCCAATGATAAAATGCAAGCCACAAACAAATTCGTTTGTCTGCATAACTTTCTCTTGCTCTTCCCTGCTCAGTTCTTTCCATTCTTCTATCACTGCCGGAATTACCCCCCTCTCTGTACTCCTTAAATAACACATTGAACTTCTTTTGCACAATGCATCTATCTGACATTAAATTTTTAATTGATTTAATAATTTTAGCACTCGATTTTTCAATATTTTTCTCACCTAGCATTTCTACACAATCTTTCATCACATTTTTTACAACCTTCAACTGTGTTTCTGCATTTCCACTAGCAATATCTCTCATTCCACAGCACAAAACTTTTCCATCATCCTTTACAATGTCACAAGTAGCATAAGAGTAACCTTTTTTAGAAGTACCGTCAGTTTGCAAAGTCCTGTTACCATGTTCACACTTATCAAGCAACTCATTAGCCACATGTAACTGTGCCATTCCTCGTGCCTCCAACAACATGTATTTGGCAAACGTTTCCTTTGGCAGTCGATCACATTTGAAATTTGTCAATTTTTCGAGAACTGATTTCACCACTAATGTAACTCTGTTCACGCTCACACCTAAACATAGCAGATCCTGATAGAGCATTCTTATTTCTTCCGTATACTTCCCGTTCTTAAAAGTTTGAACTTCATTTGTTTTCATTTACCTTCCATATCAGTCAATATAAGAGGTGAACGAATCGAGAACTCACTTTTGAAAAAAAACGTTTTAAAGAGAGAAGAAATAGAAAATGTAGGGAGGGATGGGAGCGGCATATCACAGGTCATGGAATGACAATTACCCTTCACACATAAGTATTTGGTTAATTTTTAATTCCACTTCCCTGTGTCTGCTGCGCAGCAGCCAATATGAGACTTAAAAGACCCCCTTGAAAATGTTTTGGGCCCAAAATTCTGGATGATTCCATGAGAATATGAAACCTAGGCTAAACAAAAATTTTTGTAAAACAGAAGAGCCATAATTTTACACGGATTCAATGAATACACAATATTATATTTTTATTCCATAAATGTGAATTAAGTTTAGTGTTCTTGATTTCCTGAAATAACAGATGAGTTGTCTATGATGGACTGTACGTAACTAAAGTCACCACCATCAGATGAAATTATGGTCTTCTGGCAATGTTTCTGGAATGTTTCCACATGACCCAATTCGCTCGTTTTAAAATTTCATGCAAAGGAACGCCAATAGACAAAGCTTTGCTGGTGGATGCAGCACGAAAACTATGGGAAGTAAATATTTCAATGTTAATCCCTGCGTTCTTAAGGGTATCTTTGATCCATCTGGAAATCGTGCCAACTGAACCCGGTTTGTGAAGTTTTCCGTACGTGATTATAAAAGGCTTTGTTATCGAGCAATACTAACTTTTTTCGTTGATACAAGTAATGTTCAATACAACTTACTATACAGAGTTTTTTATTTAGCTGGTATCTGTGAAATATCATTGGTTCAGGCTTAAACCCATGCTTTGAATGTTTCATAACTTTGTTTGGAAAGATAACGCACTTGGACTGATCAATAGAAATATCAATAGATCAATTGAAAAAGCATTTTTCCTGTTTGCACCAAGAATCATTAACAGTGTACTGTTTTAGTGCAAAGTTCCTTGAATGAAAGTTTATCATTGTTAACTTGGTTATTAAAGTATGACAGCACTTTATCTACATCCCAAATTTCAACATATCGTGGTGCACTTGGATGCAAATTAAATATACCTTTGAGAAATCTATTAACTAATGGATGTGCTGTAATGGATGGTCCATCATGAATATGGACAAGTTATGTTAGTGCACTCCGAGCTGCACATAGACCCTTGTAAGGGCACCCATTGCTATATAAATTTGTAAGAAATTCAAGCACATTTTTAATATTAGTATTGGTACTAGAAATGCCTTTATTATGACAGAATTTTTTCCATCTTGACCATGTAGATGAATACTCATTTATAGTGCCACTTCTCCAAGAGGAGAGAATAATATTTTGTGTTAATGGTGGCAAATTTAAACAGCGCAAAGCTGAGCTGAGACCAGCAGTGCAATCAGAGACAGATTTTTCTCTAATGGATGGGTTTCCTGTGGTTTGGATGGCAAACGGAGAGTCTTTTTGGGTATTTTTACCATATTTTTGGTTATTCTCTTGACATTGGGGAACCAACATTGCGTGTTCCAATTTGAAATAACTATGATCCCAAAGGCTCTGTCCTTTATGATCTTTGCCACTGTTCCCCTTATGGTGCTGAAAGGAGGAAAAGCATATAATTTTATGTGTCCATGACATAGTAAAAGTGTCAGTAGCAATAGCATTAGGATCAGGGCTCCAGGATACATATTTATACAATTGTTGGTTCACGCTAGTTGCAAATAAATCAACAGTAGGCATAAAATTCAGTAATCATAGTGAAATGTTTTGGTAAAAGCTGCCATTCCGTGTTGTCATGAAATTTCCTAGACTTTTTGTCTGCTATGGTGTTGTCTATACCTGGGATATGCGCAGCTGAAACCCAACAATTTTGTTTGATACAAAAACTCCAAATGGATATGGCAATATCATTGATATTTTCATATTTGGTACCACCCATTTGGTTAATATATGCTGTAGTTTGGTTATCAGTCATAATCCTAATATGTTTAAATTTGTTATTTTTGCAATATGATTTAATAGCAAAATAAGTTGCTTTCAGTTTCAGGCAGTTGATATGTTGTATTTCAGAGGGCAGCCATTGCCTAACAGTGGGGTTAACACCATCAGTGCCCCCCCCCATCCTATTTCGCTTGCATCCATATTTATAACAATATCAATAAGAGGCAAATGCAATACATTGTTAGTATTCTCAATATTATCAAGCCACCACTGTAACTCTGATATAATAACAGGACTAACAACAGCAGGTGCTGTGAAGTTTCCTTTATTAATTCTAAGTGCCTCAATTTTACATTTTTCAGAATTACGGTAATGCATTTTACCATAAGCAATGGCTGGAAATGTAGAAATGACAGTGCCAATGATAGAGGCAACATCCTTAATTGTAGGTGTTTTCATGTCAAGAAATGTAATGATTTTTGCACGAATACCCTTGGTTTTTTGCTCAGTACGTTTTGTAGTCATATCCTTGGAATTAATGAGGAACCCAAGAAATTGTAATTTTTGAACTGGTATTAACTGCAATTTCTCCAAATGAATGGTAAAACCAAGTTTACGTAGTGAAAGTGAAACTGTGGTTTTTACATTATCTAGACATTCTTGTTGAGTGTTCCCTTGGAGATATGTATCATCAACATAGATAACTGACAAGAATTTGAAATATTTTTGATAGTCTTTGTGAACCGGAATGCTATAAAAAGCATCTTTTAGGTCGACTGAAACCATCCACACATTTGGCTTAATAATGTTTTGAACATCATGCAGTGATTCCATTTTGAAATGTTGATATTGAACGAATACATTAAGTTCATTTCAGTTTAGTATAATACGAGTGCCATCTCTTTTGGGTCTGGTGAAAATACTAGAAAGACAATCACCTGCACAGCGGGCACTGTGAGATATCACTCCTTTAGTGAGTAGCTTTTCAATTTCCAAATCAATGATACTGACCTCCTTTGGTGCAAATACAAATTGTTTGATATGTTTAGTATAAGGTGGCATATTATCAATAAGATCAATGGTTAGCCCCTGTTTTACAATATCCATAATGTACCTATTTGGAGAAACCTCAGTCCAATTTGAACTAAAGTTTTGGATATTACCAGCTTTGTAGTTTATAATATCTGACTTAAGTGCTGTAACATCAAAATTCAAATATAAATTATTTGAGTGACTTACTGTTGTTAGTTCTGGTTGTTTTGGAGTGGTCTTTTGTATGATCGAAATGGTCTTCCCCTGGCTCTCCCCCTCTCTGACCCCTTGTCCCAAAGCGGAAGTGATATGGGGGGGTCCTGAAGTTTTTTGAAAACTTTCCTCTTTTGAAAGAGCTTTTGGCCATAGCCTTATTTGTGGCAGTCATTCACAAGTTTTGCAAGACTACCCAACTCTGGCTTCATGTTGTCCCTGCGAAATTGATTTATTTCATGCATTACGTTAATTAAAATAGCAGCTAGGTCAATGGACATGCTGGCTATATTTTTGGAATCTAGTGCTTTACTTTGTAATCCCTTATCAGAGATGTCAATCATTCCAAATGTGGAGTGCAAAATCATGTTTTGAATCTTTTGCATATTTATATCAAATTGTCTGACTTTAGTGTCAATTTTGTCTGACCAGATATCTTTATTGCATTTTGGCACAAAAAGGTCACAGTTTTTTGGCCTCATAAACTTGGCAAGTTGGACTTCGATTTTTTCGGGGATAGTTTTTGTCCTCAAAGTCCCATAATAATGCTAGCCAACTTTTCGTTGACTGCATCCGTGGTGTCACTCCCATTTAAGAGATGCTCCTGAATCTGAGTTAGCATATCATCCGGATTTTCGGACTCATGAGAATCTCCATGAAGCAGGAAGCTGACCTCTGCATCAAGTGTGTCTTGGTCAGGTATGCTAACTGTTTCACGATTAGGCTCATAATCCTCATCTCCCTCTTCTGAATAATTCTCAGAGTACTCTGACTCAGACTCATGAGGATCATCAGGCCTAGTAGTATTGTGTTTGTCTGTAGCCATTCTTTTGCTAACATTACTGACACTGGTCTTGTTAGCAGAGTTATGGTTTTCCTCACTGACATTAGCACTGAGGCGTATTGAGCAGCATTTGGCATTGGCCCTAGCTGACTTGGCTACTGGTCCAGTGGACTCAAAATCATTGGAAACTTGGTGTGAGTGTTTTAGACTTTCGGATATTGGTTGTAGGAGATCTTTTCAGGTTTTTTGAAGATCTACAAACGTTCCGGTCAAGACCCCTTCTAGTTGGGCAAAATTTCGGTTTTGGGAGGAGCGCATTTCCTCAAGTAGGCCATGGTTGGACAGCTCAGAATTTCCCATGGAGCATTCTTCCTCGGCAGCAATATCGAAGCTACAAATAAAAAAAAACTATTAGTAAGGATAACTGAGTAAAATAAAGTAATATTGAAACAACGCAACAACGATTGAATCGAATATAAACCCTACCTATTCGAGCACGTTTTTTCTTCCATCGTGTTCTCCATGCAATGCTTGCCGCCCCTGTGACACAGCCTCAGAAACCCCGGACCCACGGATCCTAGATCAAAGACTCTCTTGGAATAAAAGCGGTTGATCATTATTTTTGTCTTATGCCTAACCAAATCGTGTTGTTTTAGCAATAAACAAGACCGTTGCCTCGATAACCATTCTGTTAGCAACTATGTCCACACGCTTAACAAGTTCTCTTTTTCATTTCAGGCTTGGCTGCTGAGCGCAAAGACTTGGCAATAATACTAGACTGTTCATCCAGCATATCACGTGATGCTTACAAAACTGGCATATACTTTATCGGCGAATTGTTGGATTGGATGAGCATATCTCCCGGCACAACGAGGATATCAATTATTACTTTTGCATCTAAAGCTCGACTTGAATTTCATTTCGAAAAATTCGTAAATAGAAAATGCATGAGAAGGAAAATTTTCGATTTGCTCAACGTGTAATTGTGTTTTTTTGTCTATTTTCATTGCAGAAATCCAATTATTTTCCATAGATATTTTCAGAGAAAAAATACTTATGGAAGGTACTTCAAGGGGAGTCGGAACGAGGAACATTGCATTTTTGCCCTTTAGTAGAACTTAGGAGGGGCAGAAAGGGCAACATTTCCAGTCTCATATTCTGTTTTATCATAATCATAGTTGCCATTTTCTTGTCAACAATTAAGCTCATTTAGGAATAATAATATTATTCTTATAGCATTTTAAAATAAAACTTAGCGATAATAAGTTAATTGTTGAGCCACGTTTTGATGTCATCCTAACATCATTTTCAAGCTAATCTGATTGAAAGAAAATTAATGGTATAAACAGAAAGACTGGAACAATTGTAAATGATTTGTAGCTCAAATCTTTGCGCCAATCTAAGTAAACAATTCTGCGGAAATTGAATCCGACTGTTTGTTTAATGTCAAGCAATCCACCTTTCCTAGGCATTTTCGCAATATTTGGAACTGCTTCAACTGAAAAGAAATAAGAACAATGTAATTATTTGAAAAAACAAAGAGGCTATGAACCAAATATCTAGTTTCTTTAAAAGCTGGGATCTACCGTATTACATTGATTTAATTTATGAATTTGTTTTTCCATGCTTTAATGTTTTCCCCTTTTCCTTCTCATTGCCTTAGCAAAGTTTTTGACAAAATCATTGAAATTTAAACTGTTTCCATAATTTTGAACTGCAATACGTTGCCATTGGAATAGGGCGTTTTTGAACAGCAATGCTGAAATGTTTTTGCTGATGTAAAGATGTAAACCCTTTTTGTTAATTTGTTTTTCTGTGGATTTGAGTATTAGGATGTGGTCGCATTGCTCATTACAGGGGGCTGTTTTCTCTGGATCCGCCCCTGTATAGTTCTTCCAAAATTGAGTTCCAAAAACGTCAACATAACTTTTGCGGCAACCTTTGTCATTGCAGGCGCTGCAGAGGCAAAACGAACGTTGATTTGGCTCTTCAAAAGGCAATCTATCTTTTTAAACATTACAAAGGATTCGCCAAGAAGAAAGAGATATATGTCATATCAGACGGGAAATGGAACAAAGGAAGAGCTCTTGACGACAGCCTGAGAGCTCTGGCAATGATGGGAGTCAAATTGCGAGCTTTTGGAGTGACAAAGAAAGCGAATTCTGCAAATCTTATAAAGCTGGCAGGATCCCGTGATCGGTACTTAGAACTAAAAACACAAAAGGGGAATACCTTTGATTTCAAATCGACGATCTATCTTCTGACGAATCGAAACCGTGAGTGTTTTATCTTGTTTTCTAAAATAGTTTACAAGACTCATTACACGAGTCTCTGTTTCATTATTTTTATTGAAGTCGAGGCAGAACTTTTTCAGATACTAGTCTCACTCCATAAGATCCCTGTTCTGCCATACTTTGTAGGTTGTTGCTGTTGCTGCCATAAGCTGCTATCAGTCTTGTCAGTAGCGCTTGTAATAATTCTTAGGTAGATGTTGGATCATGGTATGGGGAATCACACACACCATCTCCAGATACATGACAAATAACAGTTGAACATTTCATTTTTGAAATTTTACTTTGAAATGTGTATTTTAAGAACGAATAATATGTGTCCTTTATCTGGAGATGGTGTGTGTGATTCCCCAGACCATGTTCTAGTTTCTACTGGTTTCCATTGACGGAAGTGACATATCTACTAAAAACGCAGGGAAACAAGGACTCCTGTAATAAAGCCTACCATTTGACCCTGATCATCAATGCAGATTTTTTACTGATTAAAAAAAAAGAAACATGGTTCGTTCAGTAGCTTAGATTTAAATCAAAACTAACTTTTCAAAGCGTATCTTGCCCTTCCGTAGGGGGGAAATAGTCCCTCCGTTTAGTAATTCCTAGCGCCACCCATCCTGTTATATTTAATAATGTTTAAATGTTTAATTCTAATTAAACATATCTTAGAAGAATTTTGAAACTTTGGTTTTTCTTTGGTTGAAGTCATTATTTTATCGCTGAATTGCAGGCGCGTATATCGATTGCAAAGGGACTGGAATTGTGCTTGACGAATGTAACCGAGAATGCACGTGCAAAAATGGAATTAAAGTAAATTGCCAAAGAGTGAGAAAAGAATTCACTTCACTGACACCAGATGAGAAGAAAAGATTTATTCGTGCATACTTCAAAATTACGACTGAAGAACCATTAAAGTCTAGATTTTCAAAAGTAATTTCTCTACACGCAAAATATTTCTGGAAAGGTGAGTACATAATTCGCCGAAGAAGCTCTTAACGCGCGGAAGGTCAAGGACGGTCAAGCTTTTTAGCTAGGCTAAATATTTGCGAACGATATCAATGCATGCTTCCAGATCATAACTCAACAACCTTTAAATTCTATATTTGCTGAAATAATTTCTCTTTACGCAAAATAGATTTGGAATTGAGAGTATATTATCCGCCGAAGAAGCTTTGATAACGTGCGGGAAAGGGATGTGGGAAATACAGAGCGCTGAGCTTTCGTGGAGCAGAGTAAGATAAGAGAACGCACAAAAAATTATTTTCAAAGTTTTTGAAAGCTTTAAAAATCTCGGTGAAGCCCGAAGAAAGATTTTATGAAGAGGAAAAGCATCAAAGTAAAATTGGAGCGGGCAACTTTGAAACCATCATTCAGACAAAATTACAAGTACACGCTAAACTTTTGCTAAATTCAACAGAAAATCAAAAGAAAAGCTCCAGTATTGTTTGTAGTCAAAGTCAAATCAAATTCGCTTTCTCGTGGTACCAAACCATGGAATGAATAATGATTTGTTGTTTTCGTGCGCATATTTGTGAGTCGTTCTGTAGACTGCGTTTTAAATCATTTTCATACGCTTTTATCTGAAAATAGAGCAGTGTGGATGAGGTTTCAAACTGGCACCATTTTCAAAACCAACAAACTTATCAAAATTAAAACAGAGTAATGTTTATGCACGTAACCTCGTTGCATAATTCCCACCTTTTGCTCCATACCACCTTAACGACGTTGGCCGCTCTTGCCCAGTCCGTTCAAGGTGGTATGCTATTAGCCGTGTACTATGACTGGACTGACTACACAATCGCTCTATTTCGCTGTTGTTGTTGTTGATAGCTACATATCAGTTCGGGGAGCGATACAGAGACAGAGACTGTGTAGCTAACCTCTATTCTGTGATACTATGGCCTAAACAAGTAAATCAAAGTGCCCGAGTACGGCTTGAGTAATAAGTCTATTTTACATAGTTTCAATTTTATAAATTACATCGCTTCAATTTTATAAATTGTTTCTTTAGCTATATGTATGATTTGCCAACTGTAAAGAAATTGATAATAATAATAATA